>JARHVA010007134.1:542500-600000 GCA_037957365.1 Torreya grandis
TCCTACATCCCTAGAAATCCTAATCCTCATTAAACCCCCTCTAATCCCTATTATCCCCTAAACCTATGGAGAAGACTCTATGATTGGAGAAGCTCCCCGAAGTCTCTAGAAGTCTCCAAACTAAAGACTTCTATTAATTTCAAATTATTTGAAATTCCCTCTATTGGCCTCTTTAAGCAAGCTCTCCCTCCACCCTCAAAACAACTAGAATTCTCATAAAATCATCAGGCTAATTTGATATTTCAACAAGAATTCTCATATCCAATCTATGTCCATTTATCCTATCATCAGACATCCATAATCTAGTAACAATCAAGCATCCATGTCAAGCTAAGTCTACATGCAGTCACGAATCTTAGAATGAAGCTATAAGGAGGTAAGGTGATGGTAAGGAATTTATTATTTTGTTGATTAAATTTATTATTAATTCTTATTAGTGTGTTTAAAATTTTGTGTTTTTATTATTAAAATATATTAACATAGATTTAATATAAAAATTTAAGCATATAATTAAAACAAGTAGTAGGGTTTTGAGCTCTATGTATTAATTTAAACAAATTAAATCCAAAACTCAAAATTCAAACTACATAATAGGAATGATTTATAAAATAAATTAGAATGATAAAATATCTTATTAAATCCCTTATTTTATGTTACCTCCTTCGAGGATTTGCAAGTGGATGATTAAACTCAAATTGACTCCATAATGGCTTGATATTGGATTGTTGATGAAGGATTTAATATATGTTTGGACATGGATTTGCTATAGGATTTATAGAATATTTTTGGCATGGTTTTCGTATGTATTTTATAATTTATTTAAGGGTGGAGGGAGAGGTTGATTATATATATTTTAGGAGGACAAATAAAGGGTTGTAATTTAAATTTAGGGAGATGATATCAATGGCTCTAGATTACCAAGGAATATTAAATTCCTTGGGAAACCTCTAGAATTAGAGGTTTCTAGAGACTTGGAGGCAAGTCTCCAACTATAGAGACTTCTCCATTATCTTAGAGATAATGGAAGATTAGGTGGGGGCTAGATGTGGGATTAGGTGAGGATTAAAGACATAGGGATGTAGGAAAGGCTAGGGTGTAGGTTAGTCGGTGGGTAGGTGAGGTTATGGGAATTTTAAATTCCAATATAAAGGATAATTACGATTAGATTAAGATAATGGGATATTAGGAGAAATTGATAAAGAGATGGGATGGGATAAGGTTAGAGAATGAAGGAATATTGAATAGGGATATTAGATTTATAGCTAGAAATAGGATAAATTAGTAAAATAAAATAGGATAAGTAGAATTAGTGTTGACTAATAGAAATATTAGTTGGATATAATTAAGTGAGTGATTTTAGGTGCATATATTTTTCCCCTATTTTAAAGGGCATTATAAGTGGAGTGAAGTGAAATGAGTAATGGTCTTTCAAATAAAAACCATTTCATAGATGAATGTTAATAGATGATGATAGGGGATATGATGCCCCCTCGAGGGGACATGTAGGGAAAAATGAGCCAAAAGACAACATGAAAGAATAAATGATGGGTGGGATGTGATGGGTAGATGAGGGGATGGGATATCAAATGAAGAATATGAGTGATTTGACTTCAGCAATGAGCTATAATTTGATAATGCCCCTAGAAAGGACACATGCATAGGGGAAAAAAATGATGGGTATCATGGTTTTATACACATCCCAAGGGGGATTCAACCATAACAAGATGATGATAGGATTAAAATGCCATAATATTTAGATATATCCCAAGTAAGGACACATGTAAGGGAGAGATCTAGGCTAAAATAAGATGATGATTTGATAAGATCTAATGATGGGTGTAGCTCAAAGCTAAATTGATTAATATGATGTAGGTGATGATAGAGAAGAGTCAATATGATCAAGTGACCAAAAGGATTGGGAGGATGCCCTAGACAAGACACATGTAAGGGAGTGAGAAAGGAGATAATGGCTGAGCTATCCTTGGGCACTAAAAAATGGCCAAGTGCTACCTATATAGTCTAAAAGACCTTAGGTTGATGTAGTTATGACTAGATAATGATGATTAGGGATTAATTATTAGAGGATGATGTTAGTTATTGAAGGATGTGATTGAGATGATGGGATGAGGATAAAATATTATATGTTAGTTGGATGGGTTGAGAGGATTAGATTAGTAATGGGGACAAAGATGATTATATGATTATAGGAATGATGAGGGTGGGTGTGATCAAACCATCACAATGTCATAAAGCTTAGCATAGTCTACTTAATCCATTAAATATGGCACTTAGAAATATGCCCCATGATATAAGGATGACCAAGAGGAAATTGTGCCAAAATGTGTGGGCAAGTGGTGAACTCTACATCCTTAAGGGCACTTTTGGTGTCCTCATAGCATCCTCATTCATTTCCCAATAGATAAAAAGATACACAATGTAAACAAACAATGGAAAAATAAGATGTATGCATGACATACAAACAAGACAAATAGAACAAACAAGTAACACACACATAAGTATCTACATGCAGTGTCATAATGTCTTACCTAATGATAGGATGGGTGATTGGGTGATGGGATTATGGACTTAGATTTGGATAGGATGATCATAATTAGGATTAGGATTTGGATGTTGCCCCTAGTTTAGGAAGAAGGGATAAATGATGTGATAAGGTCTCTAAACATTGATTTGGTCTTGAGATCAAATCAAAAATTGGTTAAGGAAGGTGATTAGACAAGTGATGGCCAAGGATTACCAACAGACAAGGTCTTGCAAGAGTCCAATCTAGCAAAGAGACTAGGAGGTTTTGGGATCAAAGACCTTTCATATTATCAAAGAGTGATTGGATGGGTGTTAGTTATGAAGAGGAAGTTATATGGATAGTGATGGATCAATTACCTTTCACACTATTAGAGTGATGATTGATGGGGGATAGGTATGAAAATTCATTGATAGAGAAGTGATGGGTGCCATATTAAAATCTTGTTTAGATTAAGGTAAAAATAGGTTTTGAAGGGGCCCCAAAACCCTTTAACATAATCATGAGAAATAAAACTTTAACGTCCACCAGGAAAAGAATTCCTAAAACATACTAAAAAATAGTATCTAAAATAGGTTTTACAGGGACTTGAAACCACCAAAATAAACCAATAAAAGCAACCAAGTTTTAAAAGGACCTGAAACCTAAACAAAACTAGGCAAAATAGCTTGAAATCTAAGATTTACTTGAAACCTCAAACCCAAGAACCAACGTTGCCTACACACAATCCATCCACCCAATCGTTTGCCCATTCTTCCCCTCTGCTAATCTCAGAGGAATCACTACCATGGCAAATAAAACATTGTTGAAGAAATCCCCAATGTCAGGAAGCACATTAACATGAGCCACGACCCCAGTCAATAGAAGGTGAAAACAAAAACTAGATTTGGATGCCAAAGGCCAAACAGGGTTTAAAAACGTGGTTCAAAAGTGAACCATCTACCACATGAGGTGCACCAACATAGAGGAAACAAAGTTTCCCCATCTATACACTATTACCAATGCAAACTATATCAAAATGACAGTCTAACTCAGGCTGGAAAACCAACCCGAGATCCATCCACAATACGGGAAAATGAGGTAAAAATAGAGTACCACGCAATAAAATATCTCCCAATACAAACCCACACAAAAATGAGCCTCCTATATTGAAAGCTCTCCTTCCATCTAGAAAATGAATGAGATCCCTCCACAGCCATGCAAATGATTACTATTTCAATGCCACCATTCAGTCCCCAACAGACTCACTGTGCATAATTGGCATTAAGGCTAGGGTTTATTCATTAAGCTCTGTAGCTAAGCCTCGCTACCCACACTAGTAACATTATGGCTAGATCCTGACCCTGCTCCCCATAATGACCTCCATTTAACACTGTGTGGCTCCCCCACGGGATTCAAATGACCTTCTTAGCCAAAAGGATGATAAAATGATGGGTGACCACTTAGATCAAGTTCCAAGACTAAATGTGGTATCCAAAGATGGGATGGATAGGAAGATACGAGACAAATGAAGATGAATGTGACTAGGATATTGGGGATAAGGTAAGACACCATGGACTATTTTGGCTTTTTCAAATTTTATGATTTTTAAGGTTTTTGACATTTTTCAAATTTTAGGGATTTTTAGGATATGTATGTACACTATACAAATGGGGTTACTAGAAAAGGGAATACAATGCCTAACAACTAGGAGGAGGATATATGGATGATGGATGGTATGACAAAGGATGATGATGATGGGGGCCAAGGATGAATGGATTAAGGATAGCCAATGACACATTATGAAGGAACTAGATATTGATATCTGCAAGTATTCGTTGGAGAATATGCCAAGATGGTTCAAGGACATTTATCAAGACACCTTTCATTTCCTTATGAAGGTCAAGCTAGGAAGGAAGAGGAGATAAGATGCATGATATGATGGTGGATGATGGATAAGAATAATGGATCAAGGGAGAAGATGATGGGTGATATAGACAAGGTGGACAAGGGATGTGACAAGTGGGATTAATGGATGAGGATATGGAATAGATGGGTTTTCCCCCAAGTTTTGAGGAATAATGTAGATAATATATTATTATACCATGATTTCAAAAACCAAATTTCATCATGATACTTTCCCAAGGCACCAACAGACTAGTTTTCACCATTAGATGAATGATTTTTTTTGACATTTTAAATTTTTAACTTTTTGACCTTTTTGACTTTTAGATGGCATCTCAATTTATTGGTGATGGGTGACATGAAAGATGTTGATGATGGATGGAAACATTAGCTAAAACCTATTCTAGAGAAAGGTGATTTTAGGACTGTGTGATGGTGACCTTTATTGACTCTTGATTTAATGTCATCTGAATGTTTTAACTAGGTGCTTTCATGACCTATACAAGGGATAATGTTGCTTAGGTATGTGAGATATAATGTGGATGGGAGGATGTGATTATTATCATGATTGGATATAGGATGTGAAGGAGGGAGGTGATGATGAGTGGAAATTGGGTTTTACAGTTGCATACACCATTGGACATGGTGGAGGGAATTCTTTAGATTGGTGCCATGAGATTAAAGGATCTAAGACCTTTTGATTTGTTGATTCTTTGATCCAAACATTAATAGGATGGTTGTATTTATGATGTTTGACTTTATTACCCCCTGGTGCTAGTTTTTGGGCTTCACCATAGGGGATTGATTTATGACTTGACATATAATGATTATTTTAACTTTGATATGCCCCTAATGCCTAAAATTAAGCTTCACTAGGGGAAGACATTATTTTATTAGGCTGATGATTTCATTTTTATTGACTTTGATTTAGGGGTTCAAAGATGACTTGATCATTATTTATGACTGTAAGAATATGGTCTTGGACTATTTTGTTTATGGTACATGATATTAAATTTGGAAGGGAATCTAATGATGCATATTCCTATTCATCCCTTAGATGGAGTGAGATATAGGGATTATGGATGAGGGGTGGATGATTGTGGTGTGATAGATTAAGGGGATAATGGGAAGCATATTCCTCATAAAGGTCACTAGAAGCCCTATCCTAAATGATGGATAAAGTGTCCTCAAGAATCTCTAAAGGATCATTAATACATGCCTATGCAGTAGGATTAGATCCACTCTAAAAATCAAATAAAGAATTCAAGAACTTAGTTATTATATCATCATCTTGAGTGGGATTTATCCATGATTATCCTCTCGATGGGGGATATTTGATGTGATGGGTGAGAGGGAGATGATGGATGAATAATAGATTGAGCAAAGATAGGTCCATGAAAGGAATATTGGGATATGGGAGGACTAGGCTTATGGGGAATAGACTTGTTTTAAATGGATGGGGGGTCAAAGATGGGGGGATCATGGAGGATAGAAAGGATGTATTGACCTTGGCTTGGAAGGGGAATGGATTGATCATGATCAAGAAGGGAATCTTGGAATTCCTCTTCTTTTTTATCCAAGGATAGATATTCAATTGATTCATTCTCATTTACTACGTCACCATGATTAATGAAGTCTTTGACATAATCTCAAAAAAATTGACATCATTTAAGTGAGTGCCCCCAAGTTTGATGATATAAACAATATCAAATTAATTTATACCAATAGGGCTTAGGATTGGTAGGATCAAGATGTTGGATAGGCAGATGGACCATTATGTTAGCAGTGATTAGTTGGTTGAAGAGGGCCTTTACTATGATAGGGGAAGGGGAGTATAAGGACCCACTTTAATTTATGATTTGGATGTGGAAGCATTGGACTTGTGATTAGATGGTTGTTGATGTAACTAGGTGAATGGACTAGTATTAGGTGGGGTAGCTAAGATTGGATTCCCTTTGCTAGTATAGGAAGGGGTGGATGATTGGTTATGACTAGTGGATGAGGGATTGGTTATGACTAGTGGATAGGGGATTGGAAGGGGACTTACATGAAGGGGTTTGTGATGGGGGTGAAATAAGTGAAAGGGGATCAATGCCTATAGGAAGTGGGACACTCATCATAATGAATTGCAAAAGGATCTCATCCTTGTTGGATGCTATGTATTGGTCTATGAAAGTGGGGTCCAATTGCATGGTGGTGGGTGATAAAGATGATGGATTATGATTAGTAGGTGGAGGATTTGATTGTGGATGGGTATGAATTTGGGATAAGGGATTTCGAATAGGTCTAGTGGATGGTGGATGGGAATGGGATAAGGGTTGATGATGGACTTTCTTGGGAGGTGACTTTAGGCTTATTGGGTCAAAATCGTTAGGAAAATAGGCACCCATATTTCATATCTGTAAAAGGAATTCATCTTTATTCTCTGTGATGTATTGATTGATTAGGGTGATCACATCAAGGAAGGTTGAGACTGATTTTGTGATGCTAAAAGATGGTGATTTAAGATGAAAGGGATCAAGGTCTAAGGGTAGGTGAGCACCTAACTCTATTTCCCACAAAAAGACTTCATCCTTGTTGACTAAGATGTATTGGTCTACAAGAACTGGGTCCAAATCCATGGGAAAGATGGATGATAAATGATGGAAGATGGAGGAGGTAGACTAATGATTAGATATGGATTATTTGATAAAATAGATTAGGGGACTGAGCTAGTATGATGATGGGTGATAACGTAGATGAGATAAACTAATGGATTAAATATTGTGATCAAATTTTAGATTGATAGTGCAATAAGTGTGAACAACCTATCAATAATGTATAGTTATAAAGATAGAAAAAGGACTAGGGATATGATGGGTGCCTAAATTCAAAAATAGCAAAAGCATTATATGATGAGTGCTAGTAATGAATAAGGCAAGATGATTTGGACTAGAGACAATTGATAGTTGACAGGTTTTGCTAGATTGAGACCGATAAGGTGACAAGATACTAACAAGATATTGACTAGGTATGAATATATAAACAAAGGATAAATGATAGTGGAGTAGGATGATAATATGATTTAGATGATCGGACTAGCTTAAAGCATTAGACCAATTTTCTCAAGATGTGATGGAGTAGGATTAGGTGATGAAGGTGATTAGGATAATGGAATAAGGATAAGTGTGATGATGAAATGATAAATGGGTAATGAAATGTGGATGGTTTAAACATATATATGACTTAGAATCCAACTAAGATAAGATGAGGTGATGACTAGATGGGTGACGAAGGCAAGGTCAAGATAAGTGATTGGGTATGGATTTAAGATAAGATGTGGATGATGAGGTATAATTAGGATGTGATTATGGGATGACTAATGACGTATGGGTATACTGATAAGATGTAATCACAAGGATGTACAAAAGATTGAATTATATATAAGAAGGTAAAATAGGGATATACAAGGTGATGGGATAATGAGACTCGATGGTATGGGGATGGTTAGGACTAGGGATGATGTGGATGGTGAGACAAGATGATATTAGGATAGGTGGTGGGTTATGATTGAATATATAATATATGGGAATGATCAAGACTATAGTGTGATTGATGGATAAGGCAAGGTCAAAGTGAGGTGTGATTGATTATGGATGAGGTGGTCTTATGACAAGATGTGACTAATCTAAGATAGGAGATGGGATAATGAAAAGGATATACAAGAAAAGGGTGACAAAGATATACAAGATGATGATTAGGCAAGGATGTATAAGATGATGGGGTATGACTAGGAGAAGATGAAGACAAGAAAGTGTGGGATATGTATAATGATGTAAATACACACACACACATAAATATGTGTGTGTGTGTGTGTGTGTGTGTGTATATACATACATACATACATATATATATATATATATATATATATATATACACACACATACATATACATACATACACACACATACATACATACATACATATATATACATACATATACATACATACATACATATATATATATATACATATACATACATATATATACATATATACATACATACTTATATATATATATACACACACACATACATATACATATACATATATATATATGTGTGTGTGTGTGTGTGTATACATACATACATATATATACACACACAGACACACACACACATATGTGTGTATATATATATATATACATATAAGTATATGTGTATACATATATGTATATGTGTATACATATATAATATATATACATATATGTATATATATATATATATGTGTGTGTGTGTGTATGTATCTATGTATGTATGTATATATACACACACATATACAAGGGGATGATGATGATGATGTACAAGATGAAAGGATATATGCACGAGAATAACTAGGTAGAGATGTACAAGATGTTGGTGATAGGGGTATGGGTGAATATGTTTAAGACAAAATGGTAGATGGGGTAAAGTATAAAAGGATGATATATATAAAATGATAGTAAGATAAGTATGGACAAGATGATGATTAGGATGGGCAAGTGATGGATGAATGATAGGTGGGGTTAGGATGGGATAGGACTAGTAGGATGTACAAAAGAGATAAAAATATCTATATGATGATTAGGATGTATGTGAGAGATGGGGTGATGATTAGACTAGGAGGAGGTTAAAACAAAGATATGTACAAAAGGATGATGTGATAAGTATATACAATATGGATCCTAAGTGATATGTATAAAAAGATAATAGGATAAGGGTATACAAGACAAAATGTAGGTAATGGGATAATGAAATAAGGTGATGATTAGAATATATGGATGTAATGGACTTAGGACCAGATATGAGTGGCATGATTTGACTAGGATATACAAGAATGATGAGTGGGATATGACTAGATTAAGATAGGGGATGAGATAAGACAATGGTAAAATGATATAAAAAGACAATACATGAAATGGTATGATGATGAGGATGCATAAGATAGTGATTGAGGGATGAAGGGAGGATGACTAGGCTAAGACATGATGAAGATAAGATAAGAGGGGATAGGATAAATGGATGATGTCAAGGGTATGTAATATTATTGGTTGATATGTACAAGAGGACAATAGGTTAAGGATGTATAAGAGAATAAGGTATGTTCTATGGGATGATGAGATATAGGATGTACAAGAGAATAAATTATGTATAAGATTATAAGGATATGATACACAATATATAATTGAATTATCTAATGGGGAATACAAGATGACATGTACAAGGTAAGATGGGGGTATGACTCATGATAAGTAGGTATGACTAGACAAGATGGGATAAAGACAATATGTACAATGATAGGATGATGACTAGAATATATACAAAAGGATGATGGGATAGAGATGTGATAAGGATATACAAGATGATATGTAAAAAAGGACCTATATAGGTATGTAGATTTGGGTGAAAGACTGACTCAGCTCATAAATAGTATGGGTTTATCATAACACACACCCAAGTAAGCAATCCATAACCTACGATTAGTAAACTGATGGGTGTGTAATCCGATGCCCACACCATCCAACAACTACATATGTAAGGCTATAGGATAATGACCCATTATAGAATAGATCAAACCCTCACAACCCTGCTTGCACTCGATGGCTACTTTGTCACCTATAGTGGAACACTTGTTATAGCCAAAAGGTCTTATACTAGGCTAAATGGGATCTCTAGGGGTGTCCCCAATATACACAAAGGTACGTTGGGGCCCAAGTCTGTATAGGGTTCTATCTAGTGCCTGGTTCATAGAATTAACTCTTCCCCTTCATGGATGACTTGTATGGGGTCAACTGCTTAGCCTAACAAAAACTATTCTTGATTGTTATAGTCTACCAAAACATGAAGTTTTATTAGAGTATGGTGGTGAAATCTATGACACTAAACCCTATATACTAAGCCTATGTGTGGGTGTCAATTTCACATCACATGCTATCCTAGAGGGGAGGGGTTAACGAATAGGCAAAACACATTATATGATTAATTAACTGATCTAATTACCTATGTGTGAATAACATGATACAACAATTATTTACAAGTTGACATACACGTAAATAATTATATATAAGGAAAAACTCAACAAAGATATATACACACAACAAGATGATAAATACAAGATGAAATGGATTAAAATGATTTTAAGAGTGCCAAAATGGATCTTTGATCGATGGCCTGCAAACACATGAGTTAGTAGTCTTATTATGGCACTCAAGAAAGATTACCTACAAAATAAAGATTAGCAATTTTGATAAGTTTGTCTTTGACCAATCAGATTACTTGTAGGTTAGATCCAAATTACCCCTACTTATTAATATCCAAATTATTATGACAAATTATAATTACTCTAATAAAAACTTATGATTATAAAATTACAAAACTAGATTATTATTATTATTATTATTATTATTATTATTATTATATTATATTATATTATATTATATTATATTATATTATAATTATAATTATAATTATTTATTTTTTAATTTTTTTAATATAAATTCAAACCAAAATTTTCAACTCTACTCTAAAACAAATTTTAGCATATTTTATTAAATAAGATTAGTCTACAAATAAAAATAAAATAAAAACTTAAAAAATTAATATGTTTCAAATGATAAGACTAAACAAATATGGTTAGAAAATATATATAAAATTATTTATAGAAACTCAAAACTAAAATTTTAACCTGATCTGCACTTATGAGTCATGACAGCTATGCATTGCTCTCCATACCAAATGTGGGGGTCTTTAGAATGGATTGGCCAATCTTGTGGACTCAAGTATGAATATTCTGACATAATATTTCAAAAGTATGGGAAGGGAAAAACATTAAAGCTTTAGCTTTACACACTAATTCCTTTACCAGATGTATGATCTCCATAAAATTTGATCTTCACAATATCGATGTCCCTAAATGTTAGCCCTTTTCTACTCCTCCTGTGCCTTTGCCCTATTAACCGTTGTTGATCATAGTCCAATGCCGAGACATATATCATTTAACAAAGTAATCTATATTGGAAAAAAAAATCTGATGGATATCATAGGCAACTGGGAGGAGAGGACATCAAATGACTTTGGAGGATCAAACAATGGCTAATGGAAGGCAATGATTAAAATGGATTCCTCAAGAGCATTAAAAAAATCAAAAACCATGTTTTGTTTTTGTTTTTTGTAAAATAAAAATAAAATAGTAATATTCAAACAATAATAAATTTTCAATATTCAATGAAATAATAAAATGTAAACTATTTTAGAAAGCTAAATGTGAGGTGCTCCTAACTTAGAAAGTGTTTATTAAAATTCTTTACAAGTAAATAGCTATTCATTAAAACATAACACATTTTTTTTGTAAATTTACAAAAAATTGGAAAATAAAATCTGACTCCAATCTTGTCCAATCAGACCTGTAAACATTCAAGAACACTTTTAACAATTAAAATTGTTAAATTAGGAGTAAACCCCCCTCCCGCTGTGGTCGCCAATTGTATTCTCAAATTTTTGGATTAAATCTATATTATTATATTTTAATAATAAAAACCCAAAATTTTAAACACACTAATAAGAATGAATAAAAAAATGTAATTGACACAATATGAAACTCCTTACCATCACCTTACCTCCCTATAGCTTCATTCCAGGATTCATGATTTCATGTAGACTGAGCTTGACATGGATGTTTGATTGTTGCTAGATTATGGATGCTTGATGATAGGATAAATGGACATAGATTAGTTATGAGAATGTTTATTGAAAGATCAAATTAACATGATGATGTTATGAGAGTTTTAGTTGTTTTGAGGGTGGAGGGAGAGCTTGCTTAAATAGTTCAATGGAAGAAATTTTGAAGAATTTAAAATTATTAGAAGTCTTTAGTTTGGAGACTTCTAGAGACTTGGAGGAGCTTTTCCAATTCTAGAGGCTTCTCCATAGATTCAGGGGATAATGAGGATTAGAGGGGATTTAATGAGGAATATGATTCCTAGGGATGTAGGAATACCTAGAGAGTAGGTTAGTATGTGGGTAGGTGGGGTTATGGGAATTTTAAATTTCTGTATAAGGGATAAATATGATTAGATTAGGATAATGGGAGATTAGTAAGAATTAATAAAGAGATGGGATAGGATAAGGTTAGTGAATTAAGGAATATTGAAGGGGGATATTAGATTTATGGCTAGAAATAGGATAAATTAGTGGAACAAAATGGGTTAAGCAGAATTAGTGTCGACTAATAGGAATATTAGTTGATTGTAATTAAGTGAAAGATTTTGAGTGTATACACATAGTAATCAACATTATTCCAGGGTTCATCAAGATCAGAGTTTAATTTGCTTGTATAAGTAAGAGTATAATAAGTATCATTTGTATGATCACTAAGAGAGAGAATTAGAAAATATTTTAAATTTTTACTATTATGCAATATGTCATCCTATGTGGGTGTATTGCAATGCATTTCTTTACTAGTAATGTGTGAAGTTTGTGAATGATTATGACTTTTAATCTTAGAGTCAAGGGTAGAATAAGTAACAATAATGCTTTCATTTGGCATATTATGACATGTACAATAAGAGTTAAAGGCATTTACATTATCAATATTTTGTAAATAATCATTGCATTGAACTTGGAATGTAAAAGTAGGTGATAAAGTAATTTTGTCTACTTTAGTTTGTGCATTTGAAAAAGGTGTAATATCATTGGTACATGATTTTTTGAATTTAATTGAGAAGGGTAAAGAAGATGCATTGTTTTTCTATGTTTATTGGATCATGTGAAAATAGATTTTGTTTATTTCACTTATATTGTTTTAATTTAAATAAAGAGGTAGTGAAAGTAGTTGAAAATATAGGATCACATTGAAACAAAGCACTACCAACAAGAGGTTATTTTGGAATTATATTTTTAGTTTGATTTTAAGGTTTAAGAGAAGGAGAAGAAAGAAAATAAGATGTATCTAGTGTATCTTCATCAACATTTTCATTTTCATGCTCATAGTAATCTTTATATCCATCATTACAACATTAGTCATCATCATCATCATCATCATTATAAATGAAATCATTATCATGTGCTAATGTTAAATCTTGATAATTTGTCTATTAATTAGTATAATAATGAGAAAAAATAGAAATTTATCAATTGGGTGAGGGGTAATAGGCATCTTGGATGCCATTAAACTTGCTGAAGAATATAATGTAAATAATGAATATCAAGCACACAAGAGGTGGAATGTAATCTAACATAGGTATATGTGAAACTATGATAAATATTTACCCAATGTGTATAATAAATTAGGATTGTACTTGAAACCCTAATTTCTAGTATTTTCATGTATAGGGACCTACTATGTGGATTTAGGGTTTGAATGAGGGTTGTTTTGTAAAAAACTAAATATTATTAAATTAAGGAACCCCTAGCATAAAATTTATTTTAATGAGTTAGGTTGTGCCAAAAATTAGGGGAAAATAGAATTTTGTAACCCTAATTTAGTGCATAAAATTTGAATAAGGTAAACCCTAGGCAAAACTAAAGTTTTAGGCAATATTTGAAGTAAGACAAGTTCACCAAGTGTTTTAACTATTTAATATTTATTTTATGTAAATCCTATGTTGTTAAAGGGATGAGTATAACAATAACTTGGAATGAAAACATGAAATAATTAATTTGATAAGCCTATCTAAAAATAGCAAAGATGTAAATAAAGAGCACTTATTTAGAGCAAAATAGATATTTCTATGACTCAAGAGGCTAAAATAGGCTTGATAAATATCAAACACCTTTTTTTTTATGAATGTAGCTAAAATCAAGCTTCAGACAATAACACCCTTATGTGGACACCAGTGCCATGTGGTACTAGTGTCCCTCTTGGAGGAGATATCTAAACATTTTAAGGAAGTTGTTGGAGGTTTTGAGGGACCTATAGGTGGTTTTGTGTCTTTTGAAATCTTTCTCATGTTACTATTTTCACAAAATATCTTCCAAAACCCTAATGAGTACCTAAACACATGAAATAATAACTAGATAAAATGTAAAAAAATGAAAAAACTAGGTTGTGGGATATTACAATCATGTAGAGTAGAACCCTTGTTGTCCTAGCCACTGCTTACATTAAGCCCAATGTTATGGGTCTCAGATTGCATGTCATTCTCCTTTAGGGAATTTGCATAATCAACATGCATGGTATGCTAGAATGACTTTCACTTAGTCCCTTATTTGATGAAGAATACAATTTTTAATTGTAATAACTAAGTAGTATGCAGAGTACTGAGCTATACTATTGACTAATTTTATGTAATTATTTGCCAAAATAGTATTTAATAGATGTTAAATGCCTTGTGAGGATATTTATATATAAGGAAATTTAATTTGAGCATAAGACCTTGTTTGTCAGCTAACAAGTTTCAAAAGAGGGATAAAAACATAAGATAAGGTTTAAGGTAGGGTTAGGACCTAAAACATAGGATAAAATGACAGTTGGAAACTAGATTCATAATTAGACACTAGCACCATATGGTGTTACTATAATGATAATGGTGTCAGTGTTCTATGGCCTAAAAATGGAGTTAATAAGAGGCAAAATAGGATAAGGGCCCATGTGACTAGGAGGAAGTGATTTAGGACCACTAAGGGTGCAACAAATTGGGAAAATAAGACAAAAATATTAAAGGACCCAAAATGATCATGATAATTCATCACTAATACCTTCATGTGAAAGAGTAAAAAAAGATAGTATTTATGGTTGCTTGACCAAATTAGGGCATGTACACTTTTTAAGTGATTAAAACCTTCTCCTTTTGACTTAGTTTCCTGCAAGAAATGTTAGTGGATTCATTTGTGTTTAAGCCAAGATGAAAAAACCTATAAATTAGCTCAAGAAAACACAAAAACCAACTCTATGAAATTATTTCACAATTACATAGTCAATGTGAACTGAGAAATTGTTCAAATAAGTAAAACATAGAAAACAATAAAAAAACATAAACTTACAGTGGTCGATTTTGTGGTTTTAAGATAATTTCTTGGTTTTGTTTGTCGATTTTGTAGTTATGTTTTTTTATTTTGTGACTCTGATGGAATGATTTCACAACTCTCATAATGATTTCACAACTATGGAAAACCTACACAAAAACACACTAATATAGAGAATAATTTCATTGTTTTTAGTTTTAATTTCGTAGTTAAGTTTACCAATTTTACAAATGCATGGGTAAGCAAATAAAAACAAACAATTTTTTTTGAACTTGATATAAATGATATCACAACTATTCTCTATGAATTCATAGTAAGAATTAAAAAAACATAAATCTTTTATGATGAATTCATAATTTACCCTAATGATTTCATAGATATGTGTGTTGAATTCATAAATACATAGAGCCAAGTTCAAATAGAGGCATTTTAATGATTTTCCCAGATGATTTCACTATTTAATTCAATGATTTCATGGTTTTGTTCTCTGAATTTGTACTTTTGTAGTGGACAAATTCATAGTTTCATAGTCAAACACCAAACACGAAAAAATATAGATAAAAAATGTAAAAACAAGGTTTCAAGTGAGCTTTTAGTGGATTTTAAAGGTCCAATATCACTCCCTTAGTATATGTGGGGTGCATGGTTCCATCGGGTGTGCCATTATGTAGCATAGGATTATGAAGGAAATTTTTAGTCTTATCTTGTTAGTGGAATTACAAATCCAAATCAAACAACTCAATGAAAACAATAATACCTTGCCTAAGTACTTGGTTGAGCAATAATGAAACTAAGCTCAAATGCAACTAGAAGATGAAGAAAACAATTGCATCTACCTTCTGTCTCAAATGATGCTTATTCATTGGCATGTAAGTGTGTTCGTGCTAATATTTTGTGTACAATAGATTCATTTTTTAATGTGTTTGAATTTTTGTAACACCTCTCCTTATCCACTTATGGTTTGGCTTGGCTTGGCTTGGCAAAATGAATTTATCTCGTAATAGTTTAACATTATAACTTTAACTTGAGAGCTTATTGCAATAATGGGGATGACACTCATATTTATAGGTTCCAATACTAACCCTAACTCAAGTGTAGCTAGGTTATATTTAACTATGGTTAGGTTAGGGAAGGGACAAAAAATTAATATTTGGGATAGAGATCACATTTATTAAGCATGGCTCTCAATTTTTGTATTTAAGGCTTTAATGGATATATTTCCAATTCCTTGACTTTGAGGATGATGATATTATCATGACCTCATTTTTATTAAAATTTCCATTTTAGAAAATTGATATTCACTAATTAAACATGGAATTTTCACTTAAGTAGTTAATTAGATTTGTTTAATTAATTAAATCTTCTTTGTGTTTTTGCATTTTAAGAATTGGTTAAGTGACTTGCTTAATGGGTCAAAAGACCAGCTTGTTAAATTTTTACGTCATAATTTAACTAAGGATGAATATGTGGGAGGTTATCATTATGTGCAAGATAATACCCCAAATAAGGATGACTTGACATAGTTCTAGGAATTATTGTTCAATGTGAAGATGAAATTGGTACATTAAGTGATTCCTAGGCTTAATTTGCATTGTTTGTTAGAAATTAATCTAATATTTGGTTGGAACATAATTGTGGCCAAAATGAGGTGTCTACACTCATGTAATATGGATATTGGGGGCATCTTCTTCTTTTATCTTGATACACATAGGTTATATGGTTCAATAATCAATCTGCATTATCATGTTTGAGTTTACATATGTACTTACACATGCCTATTATCCATGATTATATCTTACATAGGGTACCTAATATGCTATACATTTGACATTTTTTCCTAACATAATAGATCTATGGGCTACTCTGACATGTTTATGTTAGTTATTTATACTTTACTTTATGCACTTCCTTGAGTTTATTGTATTCCTTTTTCGAGCATTTAAATATGCTCTTTTGCTTGTGCCCCCATGCTTATGTATGCTTTCATTGAAATTTTCATATGTAATCATTTGTTATATGGACATTTGAACATATCATAATTATTTTTATTAACATTTGACTAAGTCATTTCCCTTCGATTGTGTGGAATTTGAATATGTCCCTTGTTTGTGGTTTCCTTGGACCATTACCTTTTGACTTACTTTTGAGTGCTTTTGTGTGTGTGCTTGATTTGATTGTGGAGATCATAATATCATTATATATATATTTTCCATGATATTTATCATTCATCTTAGGCCTAAATGTGATCACATTAGTTCTATGTTCTTTAACTATACATTTACCTAGATATGTTTCCTTTAATGTGTTACATGGTTACATTCATAGAGTATACAATTGTCTTATCCTTTTGAGGTTAGGTAGCTACCAGTTCCTATTTTTCCCTCACCTAAAATAGGGGGCATGTAATAGATAAATGTTCTCCAAACTTAGCATAATTTTTAGATTTAGTGGGGGCATGCTTTAGAAGCATGTTCTCCACACTCATTTAGTACATGGTACTTACATCAGTTTATAGATTTAGTTGGGGCATGCTTTGGAAGCATGCTCTTTATACTCATAAAATTTTGTACTTATATAATTTTTTAGATTCAATGGGGGCATATCATATAGGCATGGATTCCACACATTCACAGTTCTGAAATTTAGTGGGGACATGCTTTAGAAGCATGTTCTCCACACCTATTCAATATTTAACATCTCTAGATTAAAATGGGGGCATGTTTTGGAAACATTTCCTCCACATTGGTACTTATATCAATTTTTATATTTCTCCATATATAGTGGGGGTATTCTTTGGAAGCATGTCCTTCACACTTCCACAATTATCCGAATTTGCCAAAGTACACATTTATACAATTCATATTCATAATGTGGCATAATTTTATACATTGGTATTATTTTTATAGATAGTTTCAACATGAGACATATCTAAGGTGAATATGTTATTCAACATGTGTCTAATATTTCAAAATCCAAATTAGTTTCATATTCTAAAACTTTATTATGGATTGTTACCATATCATAGACTTTTGCATATTGATACCCCACAAAATTTTACATAATTATATTTAGATAATTTATTGTAGTAGTTGGCTCACCTTTTGGTATTGGTTAGGTATTCAAATAACTTAGTCTTGCCAAGTTTTTAATTTAGAATCGATCATTTATCCTCACTAGGTTATAAGTATCATTAGGTTGTACGATTGAGCTAATCTTAATTTCTAGGTGAAAACTCACTTTTGCTCCAAAGTTGGGGGCATGTGCCTTATAATCTCTCTCTATCTCATTGGATATATTCACTTAAAAAATTTATCTATATTTTTCCTAATCTTAGTTTTAGATCCTTGCAATGAAACATCTTTTTCAAAACAACTTACTAATAGGCAAGGTAGTTACATCGACACACATGTGTTCTCCTAAACCTTACTCTTTAATTTTAAATATATATTAATTAATTTAAATCCAGATTATATGCACTAATTTTATACTATAAAATTATCTTGGTTGTAGGTCAATCACCATTAAATCACTCAAGTCGGGTACATGCAAAGATAACATGTGCATACACACCTAGGTATGCATTAATTTCATTTAAAATATTAATTTCATTACTAGGTTCAAGGGGGGCAAAATGTATATGATATTATATGATTATATAGCACCTTAGCCTTGTACACTTGAAAAACTTAAACCTTTGTTATCCCTCTCAATTCTCTACTTTTCTCACTTTTTTAAGTTTTGCATCTACTCTATTTTTGTGTCGATTATCCTATATATCTTAGTTCAACTAGAATTATATTGATGACCAAAGTCTTATATCTTACCCAAATTTCTTAAAATGTACTTATCTTCTATATCTAAAAGTTTTGAACATGTACCTATTCTCTTATTCCTTAGACACTAATGTCTAGGTTAGATAACAACATTGACATTATTGTCTTATCCCGACGGAAGTGTCTAGTGCCCTAAAGTCATAAAAATTTCAAATTAAATGTATTATAATAGTTGGCATAAGTATTGTAATATGATTTATTACTCCAAATGGATTGATATAAATACAAGATCAACCCTCATTCATTCCTAACTTGGTTAACACCTATCAACACCTAGAAAAAGACCAAAGTGACCAATACACTTATCAAAATCATTGTATCAATAATTCAATTGAACAATGATTCTCTATTTCCATACCAATCATAGTTACAACACATATATAGATTTGAATTACTAAAGGAGTATCCCAAGATCATGATTTTCCAAGTTACAAGCTAAGTCACTATTGTATTTACTTTTCACACATTGTATGATTCACACACAAACTAACACATAGGGGAGAACTACATCAATCTAAAGCCCTCTTTAGATTATTGGATATATTAAAAGTATCATTTTATAGAGGGGTAATTGAGATCAGCTCAAAACCATGTGCCCACTAACCAATTTTTTCCCAAAGTCACATTGAAGATGAAAATCTAAGATTTTGCTATTTCACAAGCAACAATAATCCATGACCCAAATCTAAATGCACCATAGTGAAGGCAAATAAAAAACCAAAAACATCTAGGTGGTTGAACTATATTTTAATAGACATTACATACATGACACTAGTGTCAAACTCAGACAGTAACATTGATGTAACCATCCAAGGATGACATTACTATCTAGAGAGATAGAGGTATTAGAACCAAATTTTGATGACTATTATAGAATATCCTTCTTTCATAATTTTAGATTATTATAGATCCAAAAATATATTAGCATCAGAAAAAGATAATTACTTCACTTCTTTGTCATTTATATATCTAGCATAATTTTACTTTTCATATTTAGACTATATCAGCATAATAAATTTAGTGTATGTTTATATCTAAGTTTATCATCTAATTGACCTATTATAGATATAATTATCACCCTTGTGCCATTTAATTTCTATATACCCCTTTAATACAAATATATATAACACCAATCTAGATCCATTTTAGGGTTTTACCATTTCATAAGGAGTTACAATTAATGACATGAATGCACTAGAGTGAAGGTAAAGTAAAACCCAAAAGCATCCAGTGGTTGCAACATATTTTAATATATATTATATAAAAAAACACTAGCATCAAACCCAGATAGTAGCATCGACATAACCATTCAAAGCTAATGTTATTGTTTAAAGAGCTAGAGATGTCCAATCCAAAAACTGAGGACTATTCTAAAATCTCCTTCCCACCTTACTTTAGCCTATTCTAGATCCATATCTAAATTAGTATCATAATAAGCTAATTACTTCACTTCTTTGTCATTTTTATATCTAGCATAGTTTTACTTTCCATATTTATACTATCTCAACATAATAAATTCAGTGTATGCTTATATCTAAGTTTAACATCTAATTGACTTGATATAGATTTGATTATCACCCTTGTGCCATTTCATTTATATATACCCATTTAATAAAAATTTAGATAACATCACTCTAGATCAATTTTATCATTAAACACAAACATGATCTGTGATCTTTATCAATGAGCTAATTGTTACAACTGTGTCTAATGTCTTGTTACTATCCCTTGGGATCTGCTCAAATTGGATATGTTTAAAGTTCTACTTAAGGTTTTCCACCATGATTTTATAAGGTATAAGATTCTAATCCTTTATATATTATTGATTTGTCACCTAATTAATAATTAACTAGGAATCCCCATGAACTTGTAATGATTTAATATTCCATTGTACCACTAAATGAAGCCCTACAATGAGTGTTTCGTATTCTACCATATTATTGGTACAAGTGAAACCAATATGGAGAGCCTTAAGAATAATATCTTCCTATGATGTTATTGATATAATTATATCTCTAGATCCAGGAGATGTTTAGTAACCATCAAAGTACAGTGTCCATTGATAAGATTCAAAACATGTTTCATCCAGAGTTAAGATTGACTCATTAATGAAACTAAAAGTGAGTAGTTTGGTATCTAACAAGAGTGCTTTAATTAGTTGATCTAAAAGTTATTTCCCCTCAATTAATTTTTGATATAAATATTCAATATCAAACTCATTAATAGCATAACCCATTTATTCATGCGTCCAATCAAAGCTACCTTGGAAAGTAGATACTTGAGTGGGTCCACTTTGGCCATAATAATGCTTTTATTTTTTAGAATGTAATGTCATGACTTCTAGGATGTGAATAATATTTTTAAGAAGGATTTTTTAATTGGTGTATAATTGTGTTCATCAGCAACCAATGTTCTACTTAAATAATACACTGCTCTTTATTTCCCCTGATCATCATGTTGGGTAAGAAGTGTACCTAAGGCATGTTCTATTGATAAAATGTAGAGGAATAATAGCTTCCTAGGTTAGTGGAGATAAGTGGATTTTCCAAACAATCCTTCAAATTATAAAATTCTTATTGATAGTCAACATTACACAAAAAGGCGATGCCCTTCTTAAAAATATGAATGGAAGGATGACACATCTACTAATTATGAAATTAAACATCAAATATATAGAATTTTTTCCTACAAACTGTGGAGTTGCATTAGATTATAAGGAGGAAAAATTTATGTTATGTCCTTAACCTTGGTTGTATTGAATTCAATGACCTTAAAAGAGATAATAAAACCTAGTAATCTATCTAAAGTGACACCAGATATGCACTTTTTAGGATTAAGATGCACCTTGTATTAATGAAGTCTTTCAAATATCCTTTGTAACACTTATAGATGACCTATTCTAGTCTTGTATTTCATATAATATAGTCCACATTATCTTCTATAATATTATGCATCATGTCATGGAAGATGACAACCATTACATGTTGGTATTTATCACTAGCATTCTTGAACTAATTGGCATCACTTGATAACAAAACCTCCTCCATGGAATGGTGAACATTGTTTTGTGTTGATTTTTGAGTGTTATTTTAATCTGATTGTATCCTAAGAATTTATCTATAAGAGATAACATATCATACTCAATTGTGGAATCTACTATCATATCAATGTTTGGTAAAGGAAAATCATACTTTGGGCATGTTTTATTGATATCTCTAAAATATATGTATATGTGGATTCATTTTAGTTTATTGCTAATGAGGATGATGGTGGATATCTATTTTGAATAGTCAATGGGACAAATACATCCCACCCCCAATAATTTTTCCAATTTTTTTTTACTTGTATGGAAATGTGATGATGCAATTTTTTATCAAATTTTATTTGATTAGCTTTGTAACTAGGTGCACAACAAGGTGGTGTAAAACAAAATAAGGATCCAAGCCAAGCATATGTGAATAAGACTAGGAAAAAATATCAATAAAATATAAAAAGAGGGTAGTAAGGATATCAACTTTCTCTTCGATGAGGGATGCTCCAAATTTGATCCATTTAGGATCATCTAGTGTTCCACTATTTGATTTTATGGTATCTTCCATGATTAATGTGGAACCATCCTCTAGAATAGTTAGAAATGAGGTGAATTGATCTTATTCATCATATTGTGGCTCAACTAGCTCATCAATCTCACCCATTAAATATGAATATAAATCACCTAAGGTTGGCAAAAGCCACTCAAGAAATGTCTGCAAAAATTCTTGAACCAATTGTTCAAATAACTTCTAATATTTTAAACTAATTTTTGACTCACATGAGATTTTGGGACAAGAGATATCCTAGGACTTATTTGAAAGAGGGTTAACTTCCCCATACAATGGCACCTAAAATAAGTACTCACCATAAGACTCATCATTTTGTTTACTATTTTCCTGGTCCAAAAGTACCTCAAAAAGGTTTTCACTTTGGGACATCAATGTTTCATTTTATTTTTATTTTTCTTTATGAATAAGGAAGTTCACCTACTCTCAAAAAAAGGTATGAGGATATAATGTAATAGTGAAGCCTTGCCTATTATCACCAATCAAAAAATCATCTCTAAGGCCCATGAATTCAAAAATTACCTCATCATTCTAGGAATCATCTAATGGTATAATTGAATCTTGTTGGTCCCAATCAATCAACTAGGGATGATGGAGGAAAAGAGGGGAATTAGAACTGATAGAAGTGATGGTATAAATTGTATTGGGATTAAAATGGTTGGTATTTTCTAACTCATTATAGATGTTATAATAGGACTCTACATCATTTTTGGTATCTTCATCATTAGACATTAAATTGATATCACTCTCAAGATCTAAGGGGTCACCCCCAAGAGGTTTTAATCCAATACCTTGAGTTCCTTTATGTTTGGTTGAAAATAAAGGCTCAATAATACCTTGATGGTTTCCCCCCAAGCCTTTACCTTCATAAGCTTGATTATCCGTTATTCTATTTGGAATAGGATACTTGTTGCTTTGGTAGCAAATTGAAAAATTGTCATTATACAACCATTAATCATCATCAACTTTAAGCTATTATTGGTCTTGTTAAGTATTTTTATCAAATAAATAGGTCATTTTTAGTTTATATCAACCTTTTTATGCCATTCTATTTTAACACTCTTCACTTTGGGTCTACCATGTGATTTAAGCAATTTGGCTATATGAAATGCATTACCAATTTGGTATTCACCATGGCCTTTGTATTTAATGGTGAAATGGGAGGAT
The DNA here is from genome assembly GCA_037957365.1 of Torreya grandis. Taxonomy (NCBI): domain Eukaryota; kingdom Viridiplantae; phylum Streptophyta; class Pinopsida; order Cupressales; family Taxaceae; genus Torreya; species Torreya grandis. The sequence continues at coordinate 566,502 of JARHVA010007134.1, forward strand.
ATTTGAGGAGGTGGTGCAAATGAAGTAGATTCAAGGGTTATTTTATCCACATAGTTTGAATTAAGAGGTTGAAAGGCTACATCTTTATCATTTTTAGGAACATGCTCTAGACCAAGATGATAATTGTAGCTCTCATATTCCACTTCAAGATGTTTATAATACTGATATGAATGCACATCACCAAAAATGGTGACTTTCAATCTAAAATTAGGAAATTTAATAAATTGATGTAAAGTGGAAGGTATTGCATGTACTTCATGTATTCAAGATTGCCCAAGGTATAAGTTGTATGAAAATTCTAGATCAAAAACATGGAAAAGTGTATCATGGGTTAGAGGCCCAATAAGAATAGACAAACAAATGGTACCCTATGATTCTCTCTACTCATTGTTCTATTATTTAATGTAATATTTTCTAGTTGAATATCCACCAAAATTTATCGCATAAGCTTAATCAACCTCAAAGTCATAATATTCAGAATTGAACCATTATCTATGAGGACACACTTGATCTTATGTCTAGAACTGACTACTTCTATGTAAATTAGATTATTGTGAAGAAGACCAACAGATGAAATATCACTTTGGTCAAAATTAATTTATTGACTTGGGGCTAAATGGACCATAAGTTCTTGGTATTTTTTAGAAGCAATGTCATTTGAAACCTTGGATTGGCTCAAAATCTCATTTAATATATTCTTGTGGATGTTTGAATATACATAAAAGATCTAAGATATAAATCTACATTAGTGCCTTGTGTATCTATTACACAATATCATATGGATTGTAATTAGCATAAGTAGCCAATTTGGATTTTGAGGAAAATGACCTTAATGGGATTACTGGAGGAGGAAGGTATAGGATCTTGGACTGTAACCTTAGAACATCAAGTCATGACTGCAGAACCTTGAGTTGGAATAAGGTTACTATAATTAAAATAAGGGGAATGAAGGTATGGAATAGTTACTATTATATGTTGAAGAACATTAATGCCATTTTAAACCAAAGAAGTATTACCAATGTATGGGGGTGGAGGTACTAAAATGGAAGGTGGTGAATGTTGGGTATTATTGGTTGTTGGTTTAGTATTAATTTTGATAGTGGCTATATGACCACTAGTAATGTAACCTAAAACATTATTGTATTTATATAGGACATTGTTATAGATTATTTGGTTAGAATATGTGTCTTAACCTTGATTCATATTAGTTTGATGTTGTTGGTGATTTAGCTATTGATTTGTATTGTTAGGAAGTCGGTTCTAGTTTTTATTGTTGGTTTGGTGCTGATTTTGATTCTAATTGTTGAGTTATGATATGGTAAAGGGTTTTGGTAAATACACAACTTTTTATTAGATGTTGAATCAATGTTGTCTAACTATATTTCACCATTCTACAACAAATCTTGAATGAAGTGTCTAAGTTTCACACATCTATGAATAGAATGACCCTTAACCTGATGGTAATCACAAACTCATTCTCCCTATACCAAGTGGGTTTAGGTTGGCCATTTGTAAATGTTTTTATAATCAAATAAATTATCATATTATCTATATCCATATTATAAACAATACCTTGATAGGTTCATCAAGGTCACTAAAAACTTTATTTTGATATTGAGCTCTTCTTGGAGGTGATCTTTACAAAGAGTGGCTAAGTAGGAGTAGTTCCTTGGGTAGGAAGTGGTTTCACCATTTGCACATATCTAGATTATGTTACATTATCCCCTAAAACATTTGTATTCCTATTTAAATTTGTGGGTTTTTCAAATGTACTAGATTTAGCTTGTGCAAGGGCTTATGCCTAAACCTTGCTATGAGTTTGGTTTTGAGAATAGATTTTGATTAACCCTTTATAAAAAAGGGATTGATCAATTTGTAGTCCTTTATCAATAATATATTCAAATGTATTCACATAATTAATTTTAATATTATAGGCAATGTTTATTTGTAAATTGGTAGTAAAAACTATAACAAACTGTTTATCAGGGAAGTTGTGTGGGAATAGCTAGCCAATGCATGCCACCATTACAAATAAATAGAAAATTTTTATCCTCCTATTTGTTTTGTACCATTATAGGAGAAGTGTTGCACAAAACTTCTAAATAAGTCATCAAATTTATCAATATAATTTTTGGGTAGATCTCCCAAGCTTGCCCAGCCAAACTAATGGGAAATAAATGAAACAAATACACACTATTGTATGCCAACTTTTGACAAGCAACAAATAACTATTTTGAGTGATCTTTTGGATATCCCTTCCATTTGTACTTGTAAAAATTTAGGCATATCAAAATGATGTATACAAATTATCTAAAGATAGCTCATATTAAAGGGATAAGATAATATGTCATCCAATTTGAAATTCTTACCCTGATTTCCTGCTTAGATTATAGAAACTACATCTTTCACCTCTTACAAGTCATGAAAAGTGGGGATGAATTGAGAGGGAATGGGTATATGTAATTTGATATTCAAAAGTGGATTACCTTGATTCAAATAAATTTTTGGTATGGGGTGTTGGGGAATAGGTACCCTATTAGTTTTTCTACTAGGAATGCTCGCCTTTTGATTGGGGTTATATTGTTGATAACGCACTTACTATTGATAAGCATTTAGATGAATATCAAGGATGTCATGTTGATTTGGAGGGAACTATGTTTTGAATGGATGAATGTTTTGTTGTGGATTGAATGAGAATTGTTGGGAATGGAAAGGAACCTACTGTTGATTTATAGGAATCTATTCTATGAAGGGGATTTGTTGATGGTTAGGTGGAAAATGTTTGGAAAGAAAATGTTATTGGTTTAAAAAGGCATATTATTGACTAGAAGTCGTATGTGGTTTACTAATAGGAATACATTATTGATTTTAAAACATTTGTTTTTGATTAGTTACCACTTGTTATAGTGAAGGATTGGTCACCACTTACTGAGGTGGACTATTAGTCACCACTTGTTGAGGTGGAGGATTGGTCACCACTTGTTGAGTTGAAATATTGGTCGGGGTTTGTTGCATATTAGAAGAAAGGTCTAGTCATGGTGGGTTATTTGCAACATATTATTAAAAAGTGTTCAAAATGTTGAAAGAAAGGATTTTTTGGGAAGTTGGAAGATTATTGTTTTGGGTTTTATATGGTACTTGATGTAAATTGAAGCATATTATTGATATTTGTCAACAAAATATTGGAAAGAATCAATGAAGGGATTTGGATTGGGATTAACCGATAGTATTGTTGGGTATAGGATTGATAAATTTATCCTTAACTAATGTGTTACTAGAAAATGGACTGGTATTAAGTGTAGAATGGATTGATAAATTTAGTTGTTGTTTGGGTGATGGATTTTGTTCGATAAGCATGATATTTTGAATATCTAAAATAGCTATGGAATTAGCCAAAGTAGCCAAGATCTGACTAGTCTATTGTATTTGGGAGTCAATGAATTGACTTTGTGAATATGGGTCAACAAGTTGACCTTTTCCTTTGATAAATATCAAAAGGGATTGACTAAAGGTAGGTAAAAGATCTTGAATTTGGCTAGAAGTAGCTTGATTATTTGGTAGTGAAGGGGGTTTCTCTTCAAGGGTTCTAACCGAATAACATAAGTTATCTACTAAAAATTTGGATATAAATTTAACACCAATCTTTAACAATAATATAAGGTTTTTGTCTTTGTTATCAAAAAGGTATCCTATAAATTGGTCATGTCCATATTTTGTATTAAACAACACATTCATCAGGTTTGTTGATTTTGACCAGGTTCAAAACTAGATGGTACATGTGTGAAGTATTGTTGATTTACTTTATCTTCAGTATTATCAACATACTATTCATACCCAAATGGATTATAAGTCACCCCCTCATCGAAATAAGGGTTATAAATAGATCCATTTCATGTATATTTTTCCATGTTTGGATTTAAAATCATCATCTTGGAATAAGTTTTAATGTTAATTTGGAATGTGGTTTTGATCAAAGTAGAATTTTGAAATATACTTGTCAATGTGAATGTTTAAATTAACCTACTGTGTTTATTTTAAAGAAAATAGGAAAATGGAATGATTCAATCAAAGTGTGTCAATGTAAATAGTCATGTACGAAAGGTATATGAATCAAACTTGTTTTCAAAGCATACGTAAGTCTTAGTTACCAATCATCTTCAAGTATTTTTTCTCACAAAATAATGCAAGGGTTCAATGTTTGAATCTCAAAAAAAAAATTGAAGTTGGTTTAATTTGAATGTTTGACCTTAATTAAACTAAGTTTTGAATTTTTGGAAAATAAAGGTTTGACTTTGACTTCAAAAGAGTTGACCTTTGACTTTAAATTTGGTAATTTGACTTGTTTAAGAATATTGAATTTATTTGACTTTGAACTTGATGTTAAGATTAGACCAGAATTGGACCTTGGTTTTGAATTAAAATTTGGAATTTGATTAGATTTAGGGTTGGTTTAAAATGGGCATCATAACGACATGATTTAGAAAAAACTAAGCTTTCAATTGAACATTATGCTTAGAAGGGAGTGATTTTTGACTCAAAAGAGTAATGCCTTACTACATAGGGGTATGTAGATTATGTTTTGGACTTAATGATTCTTTTTATATTTGGTTTTGAACATACAATGGGTTTTGACACAACATCCAAGCAAACAACATTCAAGTTGTCAGGTAATCTAGAACAACAAACATGCTCTGATACCACTTTGCCAAGAACTACTGCCCACTAAGGGCACACTTGATTACCTTTGTATTAGCAACTAAACACAAAATTTAACAAGAATGATAAGTAACTAGAAATATGAAACAACACAGAATATGAGAGACAATACCCAATTGTATTAATACTCAATCAAAAGAAAATACAATAAAGAAGATGCCACACTTCTTCTTTCCACACCTCTAGAGCTCCCACACTTCTAGGGTTTACCAGTAATTCTCCTTCAACACTTCACTCTCTCAATTACAGTCACAACAATCAACTCAAACATAGAGTTGTTGTTCACCTCCACCAGTTAGTAACAATGCTACTAGTACACCAAGTACATAACCGTACTCCAAGTAGATCTCCCTTCTCTTGCAACAACCTGCAAATCATTAGACCTTACCATGTAGATGTCTCTACAACTTGAAGAACCCTTGTACTTGCCTCACCAAGTCCTTATGATTCTTCAACTAGTACCCTGGTGGATCTTCTACTAGAACTTGCACAACATGTAACTCTCCCTGATCATACACACTTAGCACCCCTTTGGAACTAGGAGAAGCTAATCCCTGATCTCTTCTACAAGCCCTCTTGGCTATCTGGCACTCTTGCTCTCTCTCTCTTCTGAAGGAGCTAATCTTTACTCTCTCACTCTAGTACAATTTTACAATACAGCCCATGAGTCTATTATATAGATCTCATGCATACAATAATTAGACATTCTAAATTATAATAATTAGACTCGCAACTCAAGACTATAATTAGCCTCTTAACATGCAAACAACTGGTTCATTAACAAACTGTTCATCAACTCACAGATCTAGAATGGCACAGGTGACCAACATCGGTCCTTGTCTGCCTAGAGATGACCGATGTTGGCCGATCTCTGACTGATGTCGGTAGCTTCTTGTCTACTCATGACTGACGTTGATTGGCCTGATTGACGCCGGTGTCTGTGACACTTCATCAACTCCTCTTGTTCACATCCTAGTGAAGCTTTTAGCTCCACAACCTAACAATCTCCCACTTGGAGATAAATAGCTACACCTGTACCTATACCTATACCTTCATCTAATTCATTTCCTAGCTTGTATCCCTCTTCAAGCTCAATCCTGAAGACCAACCACCACACAACCTGTGGTGCACCTCCTGTCATCCAAGTAACCTACCACATCTGAACCTACAAACCCATGTAGTGAAGTCCTTGACCCTGCATAACATGAATCCCTGCTGCTGGTCCTTCTCAGATACCTGAGAATCCACTGAACTACTCTCCAGTACTTCTTCCATGAATTGGCTCCAAACTCTCTGACAACTCCCACTACCTTGGAAAACTCAAGCCTACACCAGACCTTATGTGATTTCAAACATTGTTCTAAGCTCAGCTTGAACTATCTAGCCCTTGGTGTGCTTGCCAGTTCTATATCCTGCGTATTGAACTCTGCCAACACCTTCTTCACATCAGCTCCCACTGGAGACAAAAATCTCTGTCTCTTATGCCAAAGAATTTTGCTACTCCTAAATTCTTCATGACATACCTCTGAACTAACTTTACCTTTAGCTTAGAAACTCCCTACATGTGTAACCCTACAATAAGCAACCACACAATAGTAACAAGATAATGTTGCAATCATCATCTAACTTGGTAAAGACAAACACAATGGTTACACTAACATTGATTGAAGCCCTACTTTGTCATCCACCTGTCAAAACCTATACCACTATCTTGTAGCTTCCTCAAGACCATATACCCTGGCCTTCCATCTCACGTATCCATCCACTCTCTTCTTTAACTTGGGAATCCATTTGTCTGTCAGTGCTTTCATCCCAGTTGGAAACTCTACCAAATCTCTTGCTTGGTTCTCTTTTAAAGAATTCATTCCATGCTCCCACTATTTCTTGGATTCTACCTGCATTGCCTCTTCACGTCTTCCTAGTTCTTGACCATCAGTGAGCAACAAGTAAGAAGGTGAACAATGAATATGAGGTTCACTTACCCTTTCAATCCTTCACATGGGCATTTGAGACTCCTTGATAGCTTGCTATCCGCCCAACATCCATTCTAGTGACCGATCTTAGCCATCTCCCAATCTGCACCCAATCGATGTCAGTTCTCTGTGACTGACCCATACTGCCGACATCAATTTCTTATGACTGATGTCGGTCACCACCTGCCCGACACCATCGACTCTACTAATATGCACATGATCGATGTTGGTTCCTGTCTATTTAACATCAATTTCCCATGATTGACATTGGTACCTGTGTTTTCCTGTGAGTGATGACTTTTTACCCGCGAGCTCCCCTTAGATCAAAACCCTATCCAAATTAACACAGCCCTACTCAGAATAATTTAGTCCCCTCAGCTGATCTCTGTCCATCATCTCCTCCATGAACACCAAGGCTTTCCAGTTCTTAAGTTTGTCAAAGATATCTATCTTTTGCTTAAGAACATGCATTCCCTTCTTACATATGTAACCAAGCCTACAAAGCCACATCTCTGCAACAAAAGATGAATCAGTAATATAAGTAGATAGATAAAGGATACCTACTTTCTTACCACCATCTAATTCAAGTGCATCCACTGTGAGAGTTACTATGCATCTCTCATCACCCAACTTTCTTGAAGAAATTAGACTCATCTCCAAGACTGGTACCTGCATGACCTCATTCAACACCTGTGTGTTACCCGTCTGCAATTTTAGCTTCACTTCCCCTTTGCCAACAATCTGACAAGGCTCACCAACCCCTAAATAAATCTCTCCAAAGTCTCCCTGGACATACTCATGAAAAGATGCTCTATTTCAGGCTGCATGGAAAGAGGCAATAGAATCTATAATCCAAGATTCTACTTTATCCAGAGCATCCTATGCAACAACACCTGCAACATCTACTTCTTCAATTCTTTCATGTTGATCTGCTACCAACCAACAATCTTTTTTTACCTACTCTTTCTTTCCATCAATTTGACCATTCATGCTATTCAATTTCTCCATTCGTAGCTTACTTTCTTCTACCATTACTATACTCCCACTCAATCTGAAACCCCTGTGAGTGACCTGTAATCAACAAACACTAACCAGATTTGATACAACTTATTAGTAACTTAACCACCTTCTGATACCAAATTATCAAGATTGGTACCAACCTAGTCCACCTGCTTTTGCAACCTAGCTCTGATACCACGTGTCAGGTAATCTAGAACAACAAACATGCTCTGATACCACTTTGCCAGGAACTACTGCCCACTAAGGGCACACTTGATTACCTTTGTATTAGCAACTAAACACGGAATTTAACTAGAATGATAAGTAACTAGAAATATGAAACAACACAGAATATGAGAGACAATACCCAATTGTATTAATACTCAATCAGAAGAAAATACAATAAAGAAGATGCCACACTTCTTCTTCCCACACCTCTAGAGCTCCCACACTTCTAGGGTTTACCAGTAATTCTTCTTCAACACTTCACTCTCTCAATTATGGTCACAACAATCAACTCAAACATAGGTTTGTTGTTCACCTCCACCAGTCAGTAACAACGCTGCCAGTACACCAAGTACACAACCATACTCCAAGTAGATCCCCCTTCTCTTGCAACAACCTACAAATCACTAGACCTTACTTACCATGTAGATGTCTCTACAACTTGAAGAACCCTTGTCCTTGCCTCACCAAGTCCTTATGATTCTTCAACCAATACCCCAGTGGATCTTCTACTAGAACTTGCACAACCTGCAACTCTCCCTGATCATACACACTCAACACCCCTTTGGAACTAGGAGAAGTTAATCCCTGCTCTCTTCTACAAGCCCTCTTGGATATCTAGCACTCTTGCTCTCTCTCTTCTGAAAGAGCTAATCTTCACTCTCTCACTCTAGTACAATTTTACAATATAGCCCATGACTCTATTATATAGATCTCATGCATATAATAATTAGACATTCTTAATTACAATAATTAGAATCACAACTCAAGACTATAATTAGACTCTTAACATGCAAACAAATGGTTCGTTAACAAACTTTTCATCAACTCACAGTTCTGGAACCGCACAGGTGACCGATGTCGGTCCTTGTCTGCCTAGAGATGACCGATGTCGGCCAATCTCTGACTGATGTCGGTAGCTTCCTGTCTACTCATGACTGACGTCGATTGGCTTGATCAATGCCGATGTCTGTGACACTTCATCAACTCCTCCTGTTTGCATCCTGGTGAAGCTTTTAGCTCCAAAACCTAACACAAGTACATGATCCTATCTTAGTGGTAAATCAAGATTTCATCACAATCATTAAGCATTAAATATACTCAATTTGGAAGGAAAATTTTAAGGATCAAGTTAATAAAGTTTTAAATGTAGGTGAAAGACCCACCCTCTCTCAAAGTTTGTATGTGATAGGAAATATTTAGGGGTTTTTACCTTTATACCCTTGCATCAATGAAGGTTTTGTGTTCAATAGGTCTTAATCCAAAGTTTTCGTTGGCTTACTAGATGGTCCTAAAATGGGTATAAAATATGTTAAAGAAGAGATCCAAAATGAGGCTATTTTTAAGAGGATACATTTCCTACTAAATTTTTTGAGGGTGATATCTAATGGCTTAACATTGGGGATAAACCCTTTGCTTTCATGAAAACCTTTACGGAGAATTTTGTTATGCCCTAGTGACACATGCCCTCCATTTATATACCTCATCAGGTGTATGGGGCCAATGTGAATTATGGGATATTAACCCCTAGTCACCATGACCTAAGACCCATAAGAAGGCAATGGTGCCCCTATAGCTTAGCCTAAAATAAAAAGAGGAACGTATCATGATTTTTTATTCATAAGAATCTCCCTGGAGGCAAGCAAAGAGCATACTTAGGAGAATCTCCCAAGTTAAAAACAAATGGTTATCTTCATGTTTATGTGGAACCCAAACAAGGGAATAACATACACATGAAGGAACTATATAAACACACAATTCAAGAATCCAAAAACAAACTAAACAAGTGTGAAAAAGGAAATGACTTGGAAATGAACAAGTTTTTAAATCCAAATTTGAAGGTGTGTGTTCATTTTAGACCCAAATTAAAATGTTTGAAAAAAATAAAAAATTCTTTGTTTTAAGATTTGTATCTACTTCTTTGACCAAGGACCTACAATAAAGTTGTTGGAATTTTGTAATGTGGCCTTAGGCTGATGTGGGAAGTGTTTGAAATATTTGTCCAAGGCCCATATTTGTGATATAATGTTTTTGCTAAAAGACAAGATGTTTCTATCAAAATGCATGGTGTTTCCACCAAAATGTAGGGTGTTTCTACTAATTTCCTATAAATAGACAAAAAAATAGAGAAATTTTGGTAAGTCCACCAATTAACATGGTGTTTCCATCGATTAGTCAAAAAATGGGATGTTTCTCCCGAAATGAATAATGTTTCCACTAAAAACAAGAAAACCAAAAGAAATTATACCACAGAGCATTTTCACTAATTCATATGTGTTTCCACCAATTTGCAACATGTTTCTATTGAAATGTATTATTTTCCACTGATTCCACAATGTGTTTAGACCAATTTTCACACATTTCAATTGAAATGTAGGACATTTTTACTGATTCCACAAAACATTTTTGTTGATTATAATGACCTAAAAAAACATAGTGAAACAATAGATAATGAAAGTTTCTACCATTTTCATGGATGAATTCATTGAAACCTAGGGCTTTTTCACCAATGTGACCTATAATGGAATTTGGAAAGTTTTTGAAGATAAAGAGGTGAATTAAGCTAGTGATTAGATTAATTATTAAAATTATAAGAATGAGAAGGGTCTATAGGAGTTGGTGGGTTGCATTAGGTCCCATTGGGTATGTCATTAGTTTGACCATTAGTGAATACACATAAAAATGACTAAATGAAACTAACACTCTAAGCCTATTCACTATGTTTAAGTAAGACTAAACAAAATATGAATAAAATAGAAGACAAAACATAAACATTTTATAACTTTCTTGATAGACTTCCTTTTCTTTCCACTTCAAAGAGGTATGTTCTCAAATTATAGAACTAGACGTCTTTAGCGATGTCAAATTCAAATGTGAGCAACATCTCCCCTTATTTACACTTGATTTGTCTTGAGAATTGTGAATCTCCTTAGGTATTTTGGTAGAGTAAGTTTAGGTTCAATAATCTTGTCTATAATGGAAGGGGGACCTTAAATTTATAGACTTGTTGAATTATTTATAACCACATATCTTGATTTCTAAATGGATGGATGGGAATGAGTCCTCACCCACATCAATGTTAGAGGTTAGATATGTAAGAGCATCCATTTAATGAAATTTGGAGTGTGGAAGAGATTTGGAAGAAAAGTGCAATCATGACCCATTTTAGAGTGTGTGAGAAGGTGTAAGAAGGAGGAATGTGTAATAAGGTGTCAGAGAGTGTAAGATCTTGCTTCCACTCCTCTCTATTCCCATTGACTTTCCCATGTGATGTCATCAATATGAGGTAATAAAATAAATTTTGATTTTAAAAAAAATAAGTTTTCAAAAATCCATGGAATATTACATTAGAGGAATGTTTACGTTAATTAATCAGGTAATTAATTAACCATTAGAGGAATATAGTATTTACAATTCCATTTATCCAATGAATATCTTGTTCATTTGACCTAATAATAACATTTGTAAAGTATAGATTTAATTTTTAGAAGAAATATATAAAGTGATACGATGTATTGCCCCTAACCAGGGATGCACCAATGTGATTTGGAATGCACACATCAAGTGTGCAGAAGAATTACGTCGATTTGGTGATTTTTGGTTAAATTTACATGTGATTATAAAAAATATTCCAATTTCAGTTTAGACATGGAAGTGGTGAAAACCAAGTGTCTACAATGCATAAAAATATAATCCTTTTAGCTATGACTATGTCAATTATCTTGAGCGGGTAAGAAAACAAATTAAGTGATTGTCATATTTATTATTTTATTGAATTGTTAGGTGATTGTTGTAGGAAATGTTCATTTGTTCATATCATATTTATTTATTTTACCTCAATCACTAGGATTAAGGCAAGAGTTAATGTGATGAAGATACCTTAGATATAACTATAGATAATGTCTATCTTATAATATAATAATTAATTACTACATAAGTATTACCATCTAGAAGAGAGTCTCACATGTGTTCTAGTACAACTAATATGAGGAAAAATAGGCATACAAGCATGAAAATATCATGTGTACCATTGATATTTGTATCTTATAGCACAAAATTTATTGACTATAAATAAGTTGAATTTTAAATTTTATAATATTTTATCTTTATTCTAACTCTAACAAAAAAATGCCACTGTAATGAGAGGTGATACTGACATGTTTGAGTGTTTTGAGAATTCACTATAGGTGGAGGAGCCTATATCACTGGTATTTACTAAGCAAAAAATGTTTTTTTGAATTATTTTTACTATTTTTAAATTTTTGATTTTTTCAAATTCATTTATTTGTATGAATTCAATCAGTTTTCTTAGTTCACTAGAAGTGTCCATGAGGTGAGATGACTCCAAGATTTACTGACACTATTTTTATGTCTATCATAGGCATCTAATCTATGATGCAGGTGTCTATGGTGGAGGATAATTTTATGTATTATAATTATTGACCATTATTATTTACTTTTATGATGATTTATCATACAACTAATCTTTTATTTTATGTATTTATAAGTTAAAATTCATATCAGATAGTTTCAACATGGATGACACATGGAGACTATATTGGGTTTAGATCTGAGTGATGCATATTGATAAATAATAGATAAAGAGGGATATGCCACGTTATCCAATTAAGGACTATGTTATATGATATGAACTTGATGACCCTTCTCACCGAGAGTTTGAATGTGGGTAATTTCACATTTTAGCTCCTAATAGGGGAGATGATGATTAATTTAGGGGATGAGTAGAAGTGTTTATAATTATAAGTGCTATGAACATGTGTTATTGTCTAATGTGTATATGGTCAAGGCTGAAAAGGAAACACACAAAAATATATGATAGTATGGGCTCAAGGGCATGGTATACCCAAAATGATTCAAATATTCTATTGTCATATTTTCTAGATGAATTTCCACATTTGTATAGATATTTATGTGTATTATTTACTTCATTTATCCTGGTGAATGGAGGAGTGTCACTATTTGTTATTGAATGCATAACATTACTTAGGATATATATATATATATATATATATATATATATATATATATATATATATATATATATATATATCTATGGTATGATGTATTATTTTGGCCACACCATGCTAGCCCATATTTATATAGATATGTATATTTTACATGAGATGATTATCATGGAGGTATGGAGTCAACTGATTTACTATATGTATGGGCATATGAACACATATTAGTGACTTATCCATTAGTTATGTTGCATGTAAAATGGGGGCATCCAAAAGTGTATGTGAAAATATGGGTTGGTACATTACCAAATGGAGTATGATGGACTACCTAATATTGATTGATTGACCCTTTATTTGATTATTGGGAGACTACAAAGAGGATTTTAAGGGTGGCCAAGCATGTCATCTAGTTACAATAAATTAGAGTGAGTTATTGGTTTCATGATAAATTTATTTGGGTGAATGTGTTCATGAATTTTTTTTGTTATTATGTAGAGAGTTTCCCAACACCATTTTCCTAGATACACACTCATAGAGTTGGTCAACATCCTAGAAACATGGGTCAATTTAATGCCAATGATTAGGCATGAAAACTTGTGGTAGATGTGGATCCTCCATTACTTATTATAGATGTGTATGATGTAGGATACACAACTAACTACACATTAGTGGTGGACTTAGACTCAGTGGGCATTTTTATTTCCTATTGTCGAAGAGGTAGTTGTAACTAGTCCCAAGGCACGATCTAATGTAGAGATGGGAGAAGATAGAGAAGAGAGAAAGGTAGGAAAAAAATGATGCCCTTACCATGGATAAATGTATGTGTATAGATGAATTTATATTTTTTATTATATTATCATGTTTTGTTTGTATGCCACTAATGTTTTTCAATTATTATGTGTTCTTAATTAGATGAGTATTGGATTATTGAGGCTTTCCTTTGGGTACTAACAAGGCACATTCCTAATGATGTGGTTTTAGGTGTTTTCTTGAAAAGATTATATGACATAATAGGTTTTCATGAACCACATTTTGATCATGATGTGATTTCCATGGTTTTATATGTCGATGCTCCTAGTGAGCGAGATGAGTTGAGGGCATAGTTGGCTACTTAATAGATGGTCCCACCAGTTGGTGGTGTAGATATAGGTAAAATTATTTTTATAGAGTATGTGTGGCTATCATGAGCATACAAGCCTCCAATCTAGACTGGTCATGTATAAGGATCATAAGATTTGTAATCTATCTTGATCGCGATCACAAGATAATGATAGAGGGACATCCTCATTGAGGGCCCCTAGACTTAGGGATGGAGAAAAGGGTAGTGATGTAGAGGGAAAAAGCATCATGTTCCCATTATTGAGTTATACGTTTTAAATTGTAAGAATTTATTTTTTCTTATATATGTGAAATTTTGATTATTCTCAATGTATATTTATGTGATGAATTTGTAATATTTAATTATGTTTCATGTTATTTCAATGTTAATGTGATAATTATCATTTATAATTTAATTTTTTTTAAATTATGGGATTATATTAATGTGACACATGTAGTGATATATCATTGAAGTAAAATTCATATATATGAGTCTAACTAACCAATGATTTCATCACAATCAAATTTAATAATTAGGATGGAATCATCTGACCAACTAGATGGATATAATAATTGTGCATTGGACTGGTCCTCATAAGTAATTACTTCCTGATGATGTACATGTCGTTCTAAAATATTAGGAATAATTTTAATTGTATTCATGTTAAACACCAATCATGAATCTACTTGAGATAATTTATTTTCTTGCTTTTTTGGTGGACTATTCTTCACTTGTTCAATTCTTTAATCTATATCTTGTTGAATTTTCTTTGGTATCCATTCTTATGTGTTATGAGATGTAATTTTAATCTTAATGGGATTCTTATTTTCATGTGTCCTATATCTTTGATATGTGAGTAATCCACCTTGGAAATCAAATAATATAGTCATATTATCTTTATCCACTTTTATTGTCATTTTTTATAACCATGATTGTCCTAATATTACATTGACTTGTGTACTAATAGGCTTTAAATATAATAATATATTAATTATTTTAAAACCAAGAGTAATTGGTATGGTAAAATATCCTATTATATCTTAATAAGTGTGTTCATTACATTGTGGCTTGTCATATATAATAATGGATTTTCTAGGTTCACCCTCTATATGAACATGAAAAACCATTCCTTATTAAGAACACCCTAAGAAATATCGATTTATGTATAATTTGAACTAAAAGAGGATATTATCCTATTTTTTCCTTCTATAATAATGTTATTTATCATTTTTCCTCTCTAGGAAAGTCTTCAGATACATCCAGCTTCATATAATGTGTAGCAAAAGTTGGCAAGGCTAACTGTGTAGGAATGTTGTTATATTTTCTAAATGTAATAAAACCATATCCATAAGTTTTTAAATATTATATTACAATTCATAACATTTTTTATCTCTATGCCCATTGATACAATAATACTTAAAAAATGATCTTGTCCCCATTCATTGAAGTAGATGTGTGGGATGATGGTGATTATGAGGTAATTGTTGACCAATTTTGACTTTTAGGTCAAAATAGGGCACCCCTAGTAAAAAAACATCACTTCTATGAATAATATGTGGTATAACATGTTTTCATAAGGTGTTTCATATGTGAATTAGTGTCAATTGAAGTTGTACTAGCTTTGGTTAAGTGTTCTCTAGGTCCATTTATCATTTTAAGTCATTTTGAGGGGTCTAAATGGTGCATTTAATGATTTGTACGGGTTTCTTTGGATAAGTGTAAGTTAAAAATTATGATTTCATGTCCCATGTGTCCTTAAAATTCTTAGGAAGTTGAGATAACTAAATGAATGGTAGGTTGTTTAGAAAAAGGGCAGTTTTCTTGACCAAAGAGAGAAAAGGACACTTATACAGCTCCTTGGGAAGTGTGCCACTTGGAAAACGTGGTGGTGTGACTCTTCACCTTCACACAGGTAATTTCCATGTTTGGATTTAAAATATTACATAAAAATTTTCATCTGCAACTCATTTCTCTTCTCTTTCCATTGGTAGGCTAAGGAAAGGCAAGTTCAAACACTCACTATGGTCCGTGCATGTGGAGTCATGAAGAATGATTCTACGAGTGCATATTAATCTGAGTGAAATTCAAATCCATAATAATAAATATCATATTTTTGGCTCCTCCTTCATGAATAATCACTTACACCTCAAATATCTTTTTATAAACTTGCATTCAAGAGGGGAATGGTTGTGCATATGTTTCTTGTTTTCAGAGATCCATGTAAATTTATGGTTTTTATGAAGTGTTTTAAGGTGTTAATATACCATCTCCAATGGTTTTTCCATCATCTATCACTTCTCTCTTAATTCCCTTGAAGAAGACTTCAAAATTGTGCTTGTTTTCCAAGTTTATAGCCATGGATGGGTAGCTTGAGTTTTGAAACATGGAAAAGGATCCATGGTGATGATAATGATATTTGAATAATTTTTTCAAGGTTTTATTATTAAATTCCATTTTTATAAGATCAATCATGCTTATTCAAGGCCAAATTTTCAATTTTCCTTGTTCACTGCCTTGTTCGTAGAGTGTGCTCATAGTCAACTTCCATAGGGTTTCCAATAGGTTGTACAAAGGTGTGAGTCATGTAGTACATGGTGTAATATATGTTTGGGATAAAATTTAAAAATATTCATGTATTTCATTCCATGTAGGTTATAATGCTATTCCAAGTGGAAATTTTCCTTCAAAATAATGATTGACTGTATTAGGCTCACAGTCCCTAAAAGTTATAAACAAAGATCCTTGCCCATTTTTGGAATAATATATGCCATGATTGAAGGATTTTAAAATGATATTAGTTATTTGGTATATTATAAATATCCTCCTATAAAAACCATTCTAATTTTTAGAAGAAAATGAGGAGTGGAAGATGGAGTTTGAGACCCTTAAAAGTTACCAAAAATCACTGAATCCAAACAGTGATATCTACAAGACATTGGATGGAAAAAATGACTTTGCACTTCCATTTGATAGTCCTAAACCATGATATCAATGGGGAATAATTAAAAAATATCCAAATTACATTCATAAAATAAGGTGACTAATAAAGGGTGAAGGTTTATGTTTTGACATCTTAAGAACCCTCCCTTGTCTGTACATAGGCTTGGGAAGGGTCATCTATAGCAGGCCTTAACAAAGTATCTACCTTAAAAGGAAATATAGTGGTAAAATTGAAGACTTAGTGTGAATTGGATATTTTTTTTTACTATTATTACATTGGAGAGTGATTTTATCATATCACATGGCCTAAAAGGTCTCAGATACACCTACAGGTAGCACCTAAGCTCATAAAACATAGTCAATTAAGACATGTTGACAAAGGAGGAGGTTTGAAGTTTGGACCTAATTTAGGGTTTCAAAATTGTATTAATTTGTTAAAATAATAAAATTTACCTTAAAAAACTCATGGAAGACCTAAATACACCATCTAAAAGGCCTAACTCTTCCCAAGGACACACCTATAGGGGCAAAATGGTGATTATTACAGTCAGGGTGGTGGCTTACTAGTTAAGGACCTAAACATGAATCAATGTTGGTTTGAAGGATTATAGGTGAATAAAAATAATTAATATGGTTTATTAACTAAGGAAACATTTAAATAATTTATACAAGCACCAACTTAAGCTCAAACTAAGACCTACAAGCAGGGTCTTAAGATGTCTCAATCCTCAAGAGGCAGGTGTCTTAGTCTTAGAAATCAAGAATGATAAAGATGGAGTATAGAATTATAAAGATGGAGGATGATAAATTTAATAATATTTTAAACATTATATAAGGTGTGTATTGTGTTCCTAAAGACCAAACCTAGCTCAAGTAACCTACAACTAAGCCTAAACAGGGATCTCCTTATGGGTAGTCATAGACCTAGCTAGGTTTCCAAGAGGATGAGGAAGGGTTTAAGGGGTAAATAGATAGGAAATGGTTTTAATAAATTATGGGAGGCATGAATTATCCTTACATATACTAATAAATCTCAAGGAAACCCATCAAATCTCCAAACTAGACCTATACCCTGCCTACCCTAAAATTTTGCCTATTCAAAAGTCTACCTAACAAACTTGAGGAGTTGCAGGGTTAAATGGAGGAGTTAAGAGATAAAAATTGGTAAAAATAATCATTAGGAGTCATGTAAGAGGATATAATCATCAAGTTTCTAATTTAAATATATAAAACCTTCTCTATTTTGTCTCAGAGTAGGGGTAGCTTTCTAATGCATAAGGAGACAGTTTAAAGGGAAAATGATGAAATTGATGAACAAAGGGAAAGCAAGGACCAGATGATGATTGGAGAAGCTGGAGGACACATAGAAAAATATAAAACACCTTGATATAATCCTTGTAATCAAACAATTTACCCTACACAAGGAGGTTTGCAATCATGTAGGAGAGAAACCCTTAGGCCTAAAAGCCAACTGAGGGTCATGTGCATTTTTGACCATATCCATGATTTGCACTTGAATAGTTAATGCTTGTAGGGGTATTTTAGAGATGTTGAAGCCATCATAAAATCTATGGACTTCATCACTCTAGCTACAAACTCATATAGCAAAACTATGAACTCTATCAGTATAAACCCAATTTTAGGACCTAATGGTGAAAAAGAGCCTAAAAGTGCATCTAGATGGATGAATTTAACCATGAGTGCTGAAGATAAGTTATTTCCAAGTCCATTAGGATCAGATACATCATATCAAATTATATGAAACTTTAAGGAAAAGAGGAAATAGGGCTTATTTTGACTTGTTATAAGCTACCATGGTAATTATATCAGGTATCTCAACTCATAAATGTGTTTATAAATTATCTCTTTTCATCTAGTCTAGTGAGCCAGCTAGGGAAGACTTAGAGAAAATGGTGAATCTTCATTTGGAGAGTATTTTAAGGATTATTTCTTATAACTGATTCCATAGACACTTGGGACACATGCCATTCTTCTTATTTTATGGATCATATTTTAGGTTTGAAGAGTTTTTGGTGCCAAGTGTGAGAGGTGTAGGGAAAAGGGCTATTTGGGACTATCTTGGATGATGGTGCATGGATAGAATGATAGGGATGATCAAGAGCCTCAATAATTCATGTGGGGACATTTTTATAACCCTTAATAAGCATAACCATCATTATATTTGATTAGTTGTAGTTACAAGGTAGTTTTGGAAGGCCAATTGTTAAGGGTAGTTTTATATGCATGGAAAGGAGTTTCTAAACCATTTTATAGGTCATAAATGATTTAAAATGACATTTTTAACTACTAACACTATATATCTCACCCCATCTATCTATCTCATGCCTTTATAACTAATTTGAACAAGTTAACACATGTGTAAGTGACTCTTGGACTCCCATTCTCTATCTCTTCCCATTCTTTCTATAAATTAAGCCTTCATGGTTGTTGTATGTATATCTCTCCAATGGGGTATGGTGAATTCTTACCAATTTTTTTCCCTGAATCAATAAAGATATCTATTTTTACCTCATTCAATAATTCTCTAAGTGTGTGTGATGGTTGTGGTTTTGTGCAAGTGTATCTTAGTTTACCTTCACATGTCAACTTTCCTAGTACCTTGTGAGTTCAAAGACTTCTCTTTGTAGGTCAGAAAGAAGTGTCAAATGGAGTTTAAGGTGTAGTGAATAGCTCACTCAATAGTGTGTCTTATAATGCCTATTATCTAAGTCTTCCTAGCCTGAGCCAATTTCAAGACCCCATGTTGAAACATTGATGCAAGAGGGAAGGTTGTCATTGGATGAAGTGTATGTTAGGCTTCTCTTGGTTCAAAGTACATGTTAAAAAGTGTGAGTAGAGAAATTTTTTGGTGTATCACCTCTTTATTATAGTTTCCTTTTCATGTAAAATTATAACCATTTTCCCATAAACAAGCATTAGATTAGGTGATAAGTGCTTAAAGAAGAATATAGGGAGCTAGCTCTCATAATCTAGATATTCATCTCTCCTACAAGTTCACCCACAACTTGAGAGATGATTTAATGTTTCATCAAATTGTATGATCTTTATAGAGAGTCCTAGGGTGAAAAGTTTGATGAAAATAGTTTTGGCATGCCCAATGGGATAATTGAATTCAAGTGAAGGAATTCTTAGTGCTATCCTTCAACTCGTAAACCTTTAAAGGCAATCAAAGCATGAATGGAAACTCTGAATGATTTCAACTAGTGTAAGCAATCCTAGTGCTTCAAAACATCAATTTGGGTATGTATACTTCATCCTCCAATCAACATGTACCTCCTTATCAAGATGGTTCTACTTTTGGTGTTCATGGCTTCTCCACAAGCTACACTCAAGAGATTGCACTTCATGAAGGTCCATATCAACCTTTATACCCTCCTCCAACATAAACTCACTCTTATTACCAACCTATTGTCCTTAATTATCAGTTTAAGTAAGATGAGAATGAGTTCAACATAGATTTGGATGGTTTGAAAAGTGAATTGAGGGAGTTGAAATAAATTTTGAAATATTAGTAAGTAATGCAACATTAATGTCATGTTCCTCAACAAGTCAAGCAAGTTTTTCCTTCTCCTTTCATTTACACCATGATCATTAATAACATCTTGATTCATAATTGTGCCTTTAGTATTGTTGAAAGTCATTCTTTTATTCCTAAGGAAATAGATGATGAGTTGAACCTGTAGTATGAGTGTAATCCTAGAGTTGAATTGAAATTAGAAGGAAGAGATGTAAACACTCTTGGCATTTCAAGAAACATAAAGGTGTCTTTTAATTTTCCTACTTATCCCAATGTTATAATCCCACAAGATATAATAGTTGTAGATGTGTAACCATACTTTGCTCTATTCTTAGCTAATGAATTCATGGATAAGATTGAGGGAAGAGTGTCCAATGATATGTCTCAATTTATCTTAAAGTTTGAGCCTGGTTGGAAAGGTCAAATTAAGTCAAGCCACATAACAAGTTTCATTTGTAGCTCCTCCCTCTAAGAAAACCAAACATTGATCATTCTCATTCTTCTACTCCTAAGTCTCCCGCCAAGCTTACTAAGCCTACTCAAGATCTCATCATAGATTCATATTGTAGTCCATATTGGACCAAGAACTTAAACTATGTCATGCCTAACCTTGAGAGGAAAGAAGGTTTTATGACTACCTAGATTATGAAAAAGGAGGATTGTGTTGGGAGAAATTCATAAGGTCCTATAGGTTGTTCCAATTATCCATCTACCCTTCATGGTAGATATTCTCATAAATTTCAAGACATACCAAAGGTTGACAAGGTACTTGAAGAATTGCCATTTAGTACTTCTTCTCTATTTCCTTCACAACTAGAGAATCAATTTATTGTTCCTAAGACTCTTCAAGAGTTGGAGGATGATGCTACCATAGATTAATTCCTTAAACATATTAAAGATGATAACTCAAGCCACTATGATGAAGAGATTGTCATTGGAACACCTCTTCACCCTAGTAGACTAGTTTTTGAGCTTGAGAAAGGAACTGATGACATAGAGCAGCAAATAGAGATTTTGGGAAAAAGAGATGCTTCAGTTGTAAGACAATAAGAAATATACCTTGAATGGAATGATGAATTTCCATGCTTCATGGAAGATGATGATTATCAAATTGCAACACAAGATGAATAAGAGGATCTTGAAGGTGGTATGGTTCAAGGAGAAGACATAGGTCACACCTACATGCAAATGTTCCAAGAATATGAAGATGAGATTGACAAACTTAAAATGTCAAAATTGGATGATGGAGAATGCAAGCATGGTTAGCTCTCTTCCCCTTTGTTTGATGAATTTTCCTCTTGATTTGTTAAAATAGTGACCCAACCATGAGACATGAGTTGGATGAACTTTAAGAGCATGTTGTTGAGCATCTAGAGACCCTTGTTTTTGAATCGGGTTGGTGTGATAGAGGCATTGAAGAGGAAAATTTAGAATAAGAGAGTGATGATTTTTTGGATGAATTAGAGAAGTTTTATCTCAATTCAAACACCATACAAACTACCTTTCCTCAAGAGTATCATGATATTTATTAAGTGTTTTTAGGTGGGAATATGCCCTCTAAAATGGTTTTTACATCATCTATCACTTGTATCTTAATGCCCTTGAAGGATATTCCAAAATTATGCTTATTTTCCAACTTTATAGCCATGGATGGGTAGCTTGAGTTTTACAACATGGAAAAGGATCCATGGTGATGTTAATGATATTGGAATCATATTTTCTTGTTTTTTTAATTAAATTCCATTGTGATAATATCAGTCATTATTTTTCAAGGGAAAATTACCAATTTTTCTTGTTCATTGCCTTATTGGCAGAGTGTGTTCATAGTCAACGTCCACAGGGTTTCCAATAGGTTGTACAGAGGTGTGATTCATGTAGTACATGGTGGAATTTATGTTTGAGATAAAATTTCCAAAGATTCATTGATTTCATGCCATGGAGGTTAGAATGCTATGCCAAGTGGAAATTTTCCTTCAAAATAATGATTGATTGTATTGGGCTCACAATCCCTAAAAGTTGTAAACAGAGATCCTTGCCCCTTTTTGGTATAATTTATCCATGATTGAAGGAGTTTAAAATGATATTATTTTTTGGGTCTAGTATCCCTATCCTCCTATAATAACTATGATAATTTTGAGAAGCAAAGGAGGAGTGGAAGATGGAGTTTGAGACCCTTAAAAGCTATCAAAAATCATTGAATCCAAACAGTGATATCTACAGGACATTAGATGGAAAAATTGACTTTGCACTTCCATTTGATAGTCATAAACCATTATATCAATGGGTAATAATTAAAAATTATCCAAATGAAATTATTTAAATAAGGTGACTAAGAAAAGGTGAAGTTTGATGTTATGACCTTTTAAGAACCCTCCCCTATCTATACATAGGCCTAGGAAGGATCATCTATAGTAGGCTTTAACAAAGTCTCTACCTCAATTGGGAATATAGTGGTTAAATTGAAGTTTTAGTGTGAATTTAATTATTTTAGTGTACTAGGATTAAATTGGAGAGTTATTATATCCAATAACATGGCCTAAAAGTTCTCAAATACACCTACAGGTAGCACCTAAGCTCATAAAACACAGTCAATTAAGGCATGTTGATAGAGGAGGATGTTTGAAGTTTGGACCTAATATAGGGTTTCCAAAGTAGATTAATTGGTGAAATTAAGGTAAATTTACCTTAAATAAATAATGTAAGACCTAAATCCAACATATACAATTCCTAACTCTTCCCAAGGACACACTACAGGGGCAAAATGGTGATTATTACAATCAGGGCAATGGCTTACTACTTAAGGAAATAAATGTGAATCAATGTTGGTTTGAAGGATTATAGGTGAATAAAATGAATTAATATGGTTTATTACCTAATTAAACATTTAAATAAATTCCATAATCACCAACTTAAGCTCAAACTAAGACCTACAAGCAGAGTCTTAAGATGTCTCAGTCCTCAAGAGGCAGGTGTCTTAGTCTTGGAAATCAGGAATGCTAAAGATGGAGTTTAGCCTTATCAATATGGTGGATGAAAAATTTAATGAGATTATAAAAATTATGTAATTTATGTATTTTTTTCCTAAATACCAAAGCTATCTCAAGTAACCTACAGTCAGGCCTAAATAGGGATCTCATTCTAGGCAGTCATAGACCTAACTAGGTTTTCAAGAGCATAAGGGTTTAAGGGATAAATAGCTAGGAAATGGTTTTAATACATTATGGGAGGCATTAATTATACTTAAATATCTTAATAAATCTCAATTAAACCCATAAAATCTCCAAACCCAACCTATACCCTGCCTACCCTCAAATTTTGCTTATTCAAAAGTCTACCTAACAAACTTGAGGAGTTGGAGGGTCAAATTGAGGATTTAAGAGCTAAAAATTGGTACACATAATCCTTAGAAGTCATGGAAGAGGATAAAATCATCAATTTTCTAAGTTAAATAGTGAAAACCTTCTCTATTTTGTCTCAGATTAGGGGTAGTTTTGGCATGCATTAAGAGATAATTTGAAGGGAAAATGATGAAATTGATTACCAAAGGGAAAGAAAGGACTAGATGATGATTGGAGAAGTTATATGAAACCTATAAAAAGGTAAAAAACCTTGATATAATCCTTGGAAGAAAATATCATACCCTACATAAGGAGGTTTGCTACGGACTCCATCAGTCCAGCTACAGACTCCTACAACAAAACTATGGACTCCATCAGTATAAACCCTATTTTAGGACTCAATGGTGTAAGTGAGACTAAAATTTCATATATATGGATGAATTTGACCATGAGTTCTGAAGATAAGTTTTTTCCAAATCCATGAGGATCAGAGCCATGGGATCAGATTGTATGGACCTATAAGGAATATGGAAAAAATGGATTATTTTGACCATTTTTAATGTTTTATAGGAATGGCGAACTTTAAAGAGATAAAATAAATTTTATATGGAATATTAGGACTTTTTATAAGTACCCATGGTCATTATCTCTGGTATCTCAACTCCCAAATGTGCCTACCATTTATCTCTTTTCAGCCAGTCTAGTGAACTAGCTAGGGAAGACTTAGAGAAAATGGTGAATCTTCATTTGGACAACCTTTTAAGGATTTTTTATTGTAACTAATTCCATGGAGACTTGGGAAACATGTCATTACTTTTATTTTATGGATTATATTTAAGGTTTTAATATTTTTTGGTGCCAAGTGTGAGAGGTTAAGGGAAAAGGGCTATTTTGGGACTGTCTTGGATGATGGTGCATGGAAAAAATGATAGAGATGATCAAGAGACTCACCAATGCATGTGATGATTTTTTTATAACCCTTGATAATTATAACCATCATAAAATTTGATCATTTTTATTTATAAGGTAGTTTTATAAGGCTAATTTTCAAGGGTAATTTTTTGTGTATGGAAAGGAGTTTCTAAACCAATTTACAAGTCATAAATGATTTCAAATGACATTTTTAACTCCTGACACTATATATCTCACCCCATATCTCTCTCTCTCATTCATTTTTAATTTATTTGAGCAAGTTGACACATGTCCAAGTGACTCTTGGACTCCCCTTCTCTATTTCTTCCCATTCCTTCTATAAATTGAGCCTTCTTAGCTATTGTATGTATACCTCTCCACTGAGGTATGGTGAATCCCTGCCAAATTTTTGTGTTGAATCAATAAAGATATCTTTTTTTACCTCATTAAATAATTTTCTAAGTGTGTGTGATGGTTGTGGTCTTGTGCAAGTGCATCTTAGCTTACCTTCACATGTCAACTTTCCTAGTACCTTGTAAGTTCAAAGACTTCTCTTTGTAAGTCAACAAGAAGTGTCAAATCGAGTTTCAGTTGTAGTGAATATCTCACTCAATAGTGTGTCTTATAATGCCTATTATCTAAGTCTTCCTATCCTGAGCCAATTTCAAGACCCCATGTTGAAACATTGATGCAAGGGGGAAGGTTGTCATTGGATGGAGTGTATGTAAGCCTTCTATTGGTTCAAAGTGCATGTCAAAAATAATGAGTAGATAAAACATTTGGTGCATCACCTCTTTACTATAGTTTCATTTTCATGCAAACTTCTAACCCTTTTCCCATAAACAAGTATTAGATTAGGTGATAAGTGCTTAAAGAAGAATCTAGGGAGCTAGCCCTCATAATCTAGAGATTCATCTCTCCTACAAATTCACCCACAAATTGAGAGATGAGTCAATGTTGCATAAAATTATAGTATATTAATATAGTTTCTTAGTGTACATAATTTGATGACAATAGTAACCTAATCAACCTCTTATCAATAAATGTTTGAAAATGATACTTTGTATATCCTTGAAACTATCAAATTGGATTGGTTAGTTCATATTTAAATGTTTAGTACTCATGGTATTTATTATATTATGAACTATTTTTGTTAATTTTTTCTTCTTATTGATGACCTTAGTTGGGCCTCCCCATTTATGAGGTGTTATATTTATACCGATTTATTTATGTGGAACTTCCTTTTTATGAATTACTTTATTTGTAAGATCATGATCTTGATTTTTAGCATGTGTAACTTCCTTTTCTTCTGAGATTTTTACAAAGCAAAGAGTTTGAAAATATTCAAAAGTGTGATAGAGCAATCTCTCTTTGAAATAAAAATTGAGGCCTCTCCAAAAAATTTAATGTGAGCCAGCTAGGGAAGACTTAGATAAAATGGTGAATCTTCATTTGGAGAGACTTTTAAGGCTTGTTTCTTGTAAGTTATTCCATGGAAAATTGGGACACATGTCATTCCTCTTATTTTATGGATCATATTGTAGGTTTGAAGAGTTTTTGGTTCCAAGTGTGAGAGGTGTAGCAAAAAGGGCTATTTTGGGACTATCTTAGTTGATGGTGCATAGCCAGAATGATTAGGAACTTCACCAATGCATGTGAAGAATTTTTTACAACCCATACTAATGATAACCATCATCATATTTGATCAGTTGCAGCTATAAGGTAGTTTTGGAAGGCCAATTGTCAAGGGCATTTTTCTATACATGGAAAGGAATTTCTAAACCATTTTGTAGGTCATAAATGATTTCAAATGACATTTGTAACTCTTGAAACTATATATCTCACCCCATATCTATCTCTCTCATGCCTTTGTAACTAATTTTATCACATTAACACATGTCCAAGTGACTCTTGGACTCCCCTTCTCTGTCTCTTCCCATTCTTTCTATAAATTTAGCCTTCTTATTTGTTGTATGCATATCTCTCCACTGGGGTATGGTGAAGCCCTAAATTTTTTTTGCCTTGAATCAATAAAGATATATATTTTTACCTCATTAAATAATTTTCTAAGTGTGTGTGATGGTTGTGGTCTTGTGCAAGTGTATCTTAGCTTACCTTCACATGTCAACTTTCCTAGTACCTTGTGAGTTCAAAGACTTCTCTTTGTAGGTCAGCAAGAAGTGTCAAATGGATTTATAGGTGTAGTGAATAGCTCATTCAATAATGTGTCTTACATTTTCTATTATCTAAGTCTTCCTATCTTGAGCTAATTTAAAGACCCCATGTTGAAACATTGATGCAAGAGGGAAGGTTATCATTGGATGAAGTGTATGTTAGGCTTCTCTTGGTTTAAAGTGCATGCCAAAAATTATGAGTAGAGAAAACATTTGGTGTATCACATCTTTAATATAGTTTCCTTTTCATGCAAACTTCTAACCCTTTTCCCATAAACAAGCATTAGATTAGGTGATAAGTGATTAAAGAAGAATATAGGGAATTATCCCTCATAATTTAGAGATTCATCTCTCCTAAAATTTCACCCACAACTTGAGAGATGATTCAATGTTGTATCAAATAGTAGGAACATACTAGAGAGTCCTAGAGTGCACAATTTGATGACAACAATTATTTCATGTTCGATGGGAAAATTGAATTCAAGTGAAGGAATTCTTGGTGCTATCCTTCAAAGAATCAGCCTTTAAAGGTAATCAAAGCATCAATGGTCACTCTGAATTATTTCAATTTTTTTAAGAAGTCATGGTGCTTCAAAACATTAATTTGGGTATGTATACTTCATCCTCTAATTAGCATGTACCTCCTTATCAAGATGGTTCTACTATTGGTGTTCATGGCTTCTCCATAAGCTGCACTCAAGAGATTGAACTTCATGAAGGTCCATATCAACCTCTCTACCCTCCTCCAACATCAAATCATTCCTATTACCAACCTACTATTCCTAATGATCATATTGAGCAAGATGAGAATGAGTTGAACCTAGATTTTAAGGGTTTGAAATTTGAATTGAGGGAGTTGAAAAAACTTTTTAAATAGAAAAAAGTAATGCAACATCAATTTCATGTTCCTCAAAAAGTCAAGGAAGTTTTTCCTTCTCCTTTCATTTACACCATGATCATTGATAAAGTCTTTATTCATAATTGTGCTTTTTTACTGTTGCAAGTCATTCTTTTATTCCTAAGGAAATAGATGATGAGTTAAACCTGTAGTATGAGTGTGATCCTAAAGTTGAATTGCAATTAGAAGGAAGAGATGTATACACTCTTGGCATTGCAAGAAACATAAAGGTGTCATTTGATTTTCTTACTTATCCCAATGTTAGAATCCCACAAGATATAATAGTTGAAAATGTGCAACCATAATTTTCTCTATTCTTAGCTAATGCCTTCATGGCTAAGATTTAGGGAAGAGTGTCCAATGATATGTCTCAATTTATCTTCAAGTTTAAGCTTGGTTGGAAAGCTCAAATTGGGTCAAAGCCATGTAAAAATTTTCATTGGTATTTTTCCCTCCAAGAAAACCAAACATTGATCACTCTCATTCTTCTACTTCTAAGTATCATCCCAAGCTTACTAAGCCTACTCAAGAGCCTACCATAGATTCATATTGAAATCCATATTGGACCAAGAACTCAAACTATGTCATGCTTAACCTTGATAGGAAAAAAGGTTTTTTGCCTAGGTAGATTATGAAAAAGGAGGATTGTGCTGGGAGAAATTCAAAAGGTCCTATAGGTTATTCTAATTATCCATCTACCCTTCATGCTAGAGTTTATCATAAATTAAAATACATACCAAAGGTTGATTAGGTACTTGAAGAATTTACATTTAGTATTTATTCTCTATTGCCTTCACAATTGGAGAATCAACTAATTGTTCCTAAGACTCTTCAAGAGTTGGAGGATGATGTTGCCATAGATGAGTTATTTGAACATATTGAAGATGATACCTAAATTAGCTATGATGAAGAGATTATCATTGGCACACCTCTTCACTCTAGTAGACTAGTTTTTTATCTTGAGGAAGGAGCTGATGACGTGGATCAACAAACAAAGGTTTTGGGAGAAGAAGACACTTTAGCTGTAAGACAAGAAGAAATAGACCTTGAATGGATTGATGAATTGTCATTCTTCATGTAAGATGATGATGATCAACTTGCAACACAAATGAATAAGTGGCTTTTAAAGGTTGTATGGTTTAAGGAGAAGACATAGGTCACGCCTACATGCAAATGTTCCAAAAATATGAAGATGATATTGAAAAACTTAACATGTGAAAATTAGATGATGGAGAATGCAAGCATGGTGAGCTCTCTTCACCTTTGTTTGATGAATTTTCCTCTTTCTTTGATGAAATAGTGACCCAAACATGAGACATGAGTTGGATGAACCTTAAGAGTACATTGTTGAGCATCTAGAGACCCTTGTTTTTGAATCAAGTTGGTGTGATAGAGGCATTGAAGAGGAAGATTTAGAATAAGAGAGTGATGATTATTTGAATAAATTAGATAAATTTTATCTCAATTAAAACATCATACAAACTACCCTTCCTCAAGAGTATCATGAAGAGGATAGGGATCATTTTGTCAAACTTCTTAATTAAATAGAGAAACATGAGTTATTCCAAGATACATACCAAGAAGTATATGAACAAAATGAGCCTTTTAAGGAGAGAATTAGGTTGGTGTGATAGAGGCATTGAAGAGGGAGATTTAGAACAAGAGAGTGATGATTTTTTGGATGAATTAGAGGAATTTAATCTCAATTCAAACATTATACCAACTACCCTTAATCAAGAGGATCATGAAGAGGCTAAGGATAAGTTTGTCAAACTTCTTGATGAAATAGAGAAACATGAGTTATTCCAAGATACATACCAAGAAGTATATGAACAAAATGAGCCTTATAATGATGAGATTGCAGCCTTTGATGAATTGATAGACTACACTAGCATGAAGGTCTAACATGAAACATGTTTCAAGGAGTAAGACAAATACATGAATGTTGAAGACATGTTTGAATCTGATTCATTTGGACACATGCCAATCAAGGTGGCAAGAAAAAAGCGTGAGTCACCAAGCTCCTACTTCAAAAAACTACTTGGTTACCACCATGAGGTTTCTTGTCATGAAGGAGATCTAAGAAGCTTCCCCTTTGATCTAGGAGGGGAAAAATATATCAAGTTAGGTATACATATTAGTTTGCTTCCAGTGAGCTCTCTTCCCCTTTATTTGATGAATTTTCCTCTTGCTTTGATGAAGATAGTGACCCAATCATGAGACATGAGCTGGATGAATTTCAAGAGCATGTTATTGAGCTACTAGAGACCCATGTTTTTGAGAAAGAAGGAGAGGAATTGGGCTGGTGTGATAGAGGCATTGAAGAGGGAGATTTCAAACAACAGAGTGATGATTATTTGGATGAATTAGAGGAATTTTATCTCAATTCAAACATCATACTAGTTACCCTTCTTCAAGAGGATCGTGAAGAGTCTAGGGATTAGTTTGTCAAACTTATTGATGAAATAGAGAAAGGTGAGTTGGTCCAAGATACATACCAAAAATTATATGAACAAAATGAGCCTTATAATGATGAGATTGCAGCCTTTAATGCATTGATAGACTACACTATCATGAAGGTCCAACATGAAACATGTTTCAAGGAGAAATAAAAATACATGAATGTTGAATACATGTTTGAATCTGATTCATTTGGATACATTCCAATCAAGGTGAAAATCAAAAAGGATGAGTCACCAAGCTCTTGCTTCAACAAACTACCTGGTTACCACCATGAGGTTGCTTGTCATGAAGGAGATCTAAGAACCTTCCCCTTGGATCTAGGAGGGGAAAAAACATATCAAGTTAGGTGTACATATTAGTTTGCTTTCAGTTATGCCTTGCTTCCCCTAAGTGCTTAGTAGCACAAGCATTTTTGCTTTGGCCTTTGCATATGTTGTTCTTTCCCTTTGTGTGGTTGAGGTAACAAATAATTGTCTTGATGATTTAGGGTTTGAGTCAATGGTCAAAGTATATTTTTTATCTCAATCCTTAGATGAATCCATAAGCCCAATGGACTAATAAGGCTACCAGTCTAGTTAGTATAGCAGGCATAATACCCATATGAGTAACCAATTTGTTGACCAATTTTTACTTTTAGGTAAAAATAGGGCACCCCTAGTAAAAAATAACTTTTAGGCATATAAGGGGGTATAATATGTTGTCATAAGGTGTTTCATAGGTCAATTAGTGTCAAATGATGTTGTATTAGCTTTGGTTAAGTGTTCTCTAGGTCCATTTATCATTTTAATTCATTTTGAGGGGTCTAAATGTTGCATTTAATGCTTTGTACGAGTTTATTGGGATAAGTGAAAATTAAAAATTCTAATTTCATGTTGCATGTGTCTTTATAAGTCTTAAGAAGCTAACATAACTAAAGAAATGGTAGGTTGTTTAGAAAAAGGGCAATTTTCTTGACCAAAGAGAGAGAAATAGACACTCATACGACTCTTTGGGAAGTGTGCCACTTATAACACATGGTGGTGTGACTATTCACATTTACACTATTCATTTCCATATTTGGATTGAAAATATTGCATAAAAAGTTTCATCTGCAACTCATTTCTCTTCTTTTTCCATTGGTAAGCTAAGGAAAGGCAAGTTCAAGCACTCACTATGCTCTGTACAAGTGTAGTAAGGAAGAATGATTCTATAGGTAGATAGTAATCTCATTTAAATTCACATACATAATAATAAATCTTATATTTTTGGCTCCTTCTTCATGAACAATCACTTACACCTCAAACAACTTTTTATAAACTTGCATTCAAGAGGGGCATAGTTGTGCATCTATTTCTTATTTTTAGAGATCCATGGAGCTGTATGATCTTGATGAAGTGTTTTTAGGTGGTAATGGGCCATATAAAATTATTTTTCCATCATCTATAACTTCTCTCTTAATGCCCTAAATGAGATTCCAAAATTATGCTTATTTTCCAAGTTTATAGCCATGGATTGGTAGCCTAAGTTTTACAACGTGGAAAAGAATCCATAGTGATGTTAATGATCTTGGAATCATTTTTTCAAGTTTTTTACAGTAAATTCCATTTTTATAATATCATTCATTATTACTTAAGGCCAAATTTCCAATTTTCCTTGTTCGCTACCTTGTTGGTAGAGTATGCTCCCAGTCAGCATCCATAGGGTTTCCAATAGGTCGTACGAAGGTGTGAGTCATGTAGTACATGGTGGAATTTATTTTTGGGATAAATTTTCAAAAAAATAATTGATTTAATGCCATTGAGGTTATAATTATATTCCAAGTTGAAGTTTTCATTCAAAATAATGATTGTCTATATTGGGCTCACAGTCCCTAAAAGTTGCAAACAGAGATCCTTGCCCCTTTTTGGAATAATCTATGACATAATTAAAGGATTTTAAAATGAGATTAATTGTTTGTTCTAGTATCCCTATCCTTGTATAATAAATATCCTAATTTTTAGAAGTAAAGGAGGAGTGGAAGATGGAGTTTGAGACCTTTAAAAGTTGCCAAAAATCACTGAATCTAAATTGTGATATAGACAGGACATTAGATGGAAAAATTGACTTTGCACTTCCATTTGATAGTCATAAACCATTATATAAATGGTTAATCATTAAAAATTATATAAATTTCATAAGGTGACTAATAAAAGGTTAATTTTTATGTTTTGACCTCCTAAGAACCCTCCCCTATCTGTACACAGGCCTAGGAAGGGTCATCTAGCAACAGGCCTTAACAAAGTCTCTACCTCAATTGGGAATATAGTGGTTAAATTAAATTTTTAGTGTGAATTGTATGATTTTATTCTCATATTATTAAATTGGAGAGTTATTATATCTAATCACATGGCCTAAAAAGTCTCAAATACACCTATAGGCAGCACTTAAGCTCATAAAACAATCAATTAAGGCATGTTGATAGAGGAGGAGGTTTGAAGTTTGGACCTAATTTAGGGTTTCAAAACTAGATTTAAATTAAGGTAAATTTACATTAAATAACTCATTTAATACCTAAATACACTATCTACAAGGCCTAACTCTTCTTAAGGACACACCTACAGGGGCAGAATGGTGATTATTACAATCAGGGCAATGGCTTACTACTTAAGGACCTAAATGTGAAGCAATGTTGGTTTGAAGGATTATATGTGAATAAAAATAATTAATATTGTTTATGACCTATGTAAGCATTTAAATAAATTCCACAAGCACCAACTTAAGCTCAAACTAAGACCTACAAGTAGGGTCTTAGGATGTCTCAGTCCTCAAGAGGCAAGTGTCTTAGTCTTGGAAATCAGGAATGCTAAAGATGGAGTTTAGCCTTATCAATATGGTGGATGAAAAATTTCATGAGATTATAAACATTATATAATGTGTGTATTATGTTCCTAAATACCAAACCTAGCTCAAGTAACCTATAGCTAGGCCTAAATAGGGATCTCTTTATGGGCACTCATAGACCTAGCTAGGTTTCCAAGAGCATGAGGAAGGGTTTAAGGGATAAACATATAGGAAATTGTTATAATAAATTATGGGAGGCATTAATTATCCTTACATATCCTAATAAATCTCAAAGAAACCCCTTAAATCTATAAACCTAACCTATACCGTACCTACCCTCAAATTCTACCTATTCAGAAGCCTACTTAACAAACTTGAGGAGTTGGAGGGTCAAATTGAGGATTTAAGAGATAAAAATTGGTACAAATAATCCTTAATAGTCA
>JARHVA010007134.1:605000-747719 GCA_037957365.1 Torreya grandis
AAATGGTCAAAGATCAAGATGTTAAGATAGGGAGACCTAGTTCTCCTATGGGACAAAGCATCTAAGCCAAAAGGGAAACATGGGAAATTCACTCCTTTATGGATTGGCCCTTACCAAATTAATGAGACATTGGGAGAAAACACATTTAATTTCAAATAATTATAGGGATTAAAGTTAACTTTTCCAACTAATGGGCATTATCTCAAGCATTACTTCTCTACTATTCCACCTCAAGTCTGTATGGAGTAATTTTTAATATTAGTTAGAATTAATGTTGGTAGGTTTAGATTAGTTTCATTCTTGTTCCTTGTTTATAAATAGTGTTTGTGAATATTTGTTTTCTTGTGTTGTGTTTTCTTTCTTTGATTTATTCTCTGGTTTACAATAAGTCTTTTCCAAGATAGGTCTTCAAGCTTCAAATCCATCTAAATGATCAAAAGAACTTCATAAACCAAGAATGTGGATATGACTCTTAAACATTGGTTGATCATGGATTTTGGAAATTTTTATCTTAATGTTATGATTCAAAGAAATTTAGGAAGATTAATAAGTAGATTAGTTATTCATTAAAAATCTTAAACCTTATTTTGATCTAAGTTTGATTTCAATAAGGATTGCATATATTGAGTGAAAGTTTGAATTATTAGAAAAAAGTCTTGTTAGCAATTAAAGAAAATTATTTCCTTGGATGAAGTCTATAACTAAGGATGATTGTATAAAAATCAAACATTTTACAAAAAAAATATTAAACACTTGGCTAATTTTGGTTCCCAACCTTTGTTGGAAAGCTAAATACAATAGAAAAATACAAAAATGAAAGCCTTATTGAAAATCTAAAAGTTTTCTAAGCAAAGGTAATTTTGGTAATATCCACTGAGGTTATGAACACCTATTTGGCAATGGAACAAGTCCTAGATTGGAACCAAATGTATCTCTATCGAGGCTATAGACACCTGGCTGGCAGCAAAGTAATGCCCAAGCCTTCCCTTTCATAAAGCATAATTCATAATTAATATATAAATATGCTATGAGTCTATGTTAATGATTAAGGTCATGAAATTTTTAAGTTATCCTCAAAATCCCATGGTAATTAGTAAATGAACCAAATCACAAACATAACATGACTGATTTTTGATGTTTGAATTTAATTCTGCATTTGTAAGAATCGTTTTAATCATGAATTGATCTCAATAATGGTACATGATCATGTGGAATGATTAGTTTTTTTATTAGTTTGAACCAAGAGTATCTGAATTCTAAAATTTTTTAATGTTCCCCTAGAATTAACCATTTGTTGAGGTCAACACACCCTCATTTCTAAAAAATGAGGACCCTTATTGTAATTTTGCAAATTATGCTATGAACTAGGCATCCAACTTGATGAGAATGCATTATTGACTATCATGTTTGATATAGCTTACATTTTCATGTTAGCAAATAAGATTTATTTGATTTTATTTGATGTTTCTAACATTTGGCTCATGTGTTTCTATCTTATAGGATCCATGGATCTCCATTAGAATGAACAAGTGTTCATGGGTTTAAGCTTAAATGTTAATTTGACCCTTAGTTGGTTAATTAATATAGGCACATTCAAAACATTATTTTAACCTTTGGTCCTAAATTGATTAATTAAATCTAAGTTTAAATAATGTTTAAAACTTTAGTCTAAATTACTTTAGCCTAAGTTTTTTATTAAAATAGATTCATATTTTCCATGAGTCATTTTATTACACTTTTTAGTCTTGGCTTAATTTTAACTTAAGTTTTAATTGAGTTTATTAATTCATTAAAAACTTAGTCTAAAATTACCCTAAGTTTTTATATATCCTGAGTGCTTATCCATTAATTTTATTATTCATAGATACAAATTAAATTCATGCTTTCCAAGTGGTCAAATCTTGAAAGATTGAATCCATGATCAATGGCATATAGATGATCTCCCTAAGATAAGTCCAAGTTTCCTAATTCAAATATCGATGATGCATGTTCCTACGTACAAATCTTAATCAATGAACTATGTTGAAGGTTATATTTAAAAATTTAAGATCAAAGATCGATGATGTGCATTCAAATGTATAAATGAAGATCCAATATCAAACTTGAAGTCAAAATGTCAAAGGATCCTAAGATCAAACATGATGGTGACAAGTGTCACACTCATGGTGAATCAGATACAAATCAATGATCCACATTTAATCAAGTGAATAGGCTATAGATCAATGACCCATGTTTGATCATATGCTTAGTAGATCAATAGTGCATGTTTGATCATATAGATCAAAGATCAATGATACGTGTTAAACCTAGTAGATGGATATCAAAGGTGTGAAGTGAGTCAAGGAGTTAAATAGCCCAGATTGAATGTAAGGTTTTCACATGGTGTAAAATCATTAACCAAAGGGTGACTATTATTAGGGTACATAGATTGAATGTGGAGCTACCAAGTGGCATGATCTTAGAAGCCTAGATCAAAGATCATTGATGGAATTAAAAGTCAAGGCTAGGAGACTCCTAAGCATATTGACAGAGTGAATTTAATCAAATGTCTAGGAGGCATGAGATGATGACACATGTCTAAGGTAATAATGGTCAAATTTTAAAATTAAATAGGTAGCATGACAAATGGATGCCACATAGGTAAACACATTAGATCAAAATATTTGGTGGACTCGAGTATGCGAACATATAAATATGATATCCAAATGTGATCTAAGTCATCAAAGAACATATTTCAAACTCGATTGCTACCATTAAATCTCTATTTAAAACTCTAAAAAGCCTTAGAACGTTTGAAAGGCCTTAAATTATTCTTACATTCACTAATTCAAGCCATAATATAGAGTTTGGTGATCAAAATTGTTCAAGGAGTTCAAATAGATAGCCATAAGATTTGAATTATCATTATCAAGTGCACAATTTGATCAGGATCATAACAATGACAACATATGAATCTAATTCAAAGAAACTAGTTGAATTATACCTATCATCAGATGCAAAAGGATGAGTTTATAAAGATATAGAGTTTTTAGCTTCCTCACTAAAAACTGGAGATAATAATTGTTTGAGTTTGTTATAGACAATTGAGAACCAAGGGGTTTTGACCAAAGAAGAAGAGAAACTACTTCCAGTGAAGAGACTCTATGATGACATAGTGGCAATTCAGATGATTGGACTCTATTATGCTACTGCTAAACTAGAGGTACTATACTATATCAATGTCTTGAGTCTTATTTTTAAAGATACTAAAATTGGCAAGGGTATGTTGATTCATGAACCTAGTATAAGTAAAATTGCATATATATCCCCTATTAATTTTGAGTATTACTATAAATTTCTTAGGCTCCAAATAAACCTAGTTTTGATTAATACATGGGACCAAAAACATTTCATGATGGATATCCTAGTAAAATGGTTAGAGACTAGTAACATAGTCATTGTTGATCCTGCAAAGAAAATCCCTATGAGCCAATTTAGACATGGGGTTATAATGGTCATGACCATGTTAAACAAGTTATATGGATTTGTACATACAACACATGTTGAACCAATATGGGTGCTTGTTATCTATTTCATTATTAAGGCAATGATAGTCCCCCCTTTAGGTGAAATCATTAGCATTTCCTTGAGTAGGTAGATCTATGGGATTAAGAAAAAGAAGAGAAATGAATTCTACATGATGTCATATCTACTAGATATCCTATGTGCCACCACCAAAATCCCTAACCAAATAAAATGATCTCCTAATAGTACCCAAACTGTGTCTCATTACTACTCTAAATTTCAAATTTATAAATATAAAGACCATATCTAGTGCATTTTTGACTATGTATATCTTACATTGAGCCAAGCCATTGATGGTATCCCCATGATGTGAATAAGTCCTCTAATCAAGAAATACATTGAGGTAATGGGAAACATATGGATATATCCTGATTGTGTTGTCATTAGCATAGAAAGAACCCAAAATTTCCCCCTCAAATTACCAATCCATGTGTCATAAAAATTAGTAGAACAAGAGGTTCCATACCAACTCTTTAATGGAATAGATGGAATTTACAAGGCTAAGAGAAAGGGACTTCTACACAATTTTCTCATGATAATTGGCATGACCATTTTTAGACAATGGGATCACATTGAAGCTACTTCAAAGCATAGGTTTTCCTTCAACCTACACATAGATTACCATATATAATGGGATCCCTATGGTAGAGTAAAGGAACATTTGAGGATCAAAGGTATTCTGGATGTGCCTTATCAACATGATCCTTGTGCATTTGAATTTGTATACACTAAGGAAGACACCTACTATGAGGTCACTAGAAGACTTAAAGAACATAATATCAAGCCTAAATCCAAATTATAAAGAGATCAAAAGATGGAAGATAGATGGTAGTTAGGTCCAAGGCAATATCATCTAGTGGATGTTGGTTACTCTAGGCTTCCACCAGTAGATGTATCATGAGAACATAAGATTGAAGAGAGGAGACCAAGTGAGCTTGCTTCAAGTTCATCAACTTCTGAATCTTCTATAATAACATAGCAATATTTTACTCAATATTAGGTTCATATGATAGCTTTGGATCCCCATGAATCTATTGAAGGTGAATTTAGAATGCTTTCCATGACATATGAATCAGATTCAGATCTAGAGAAAGAGAAGGTTTAAGAAGCCAAATAGGGTAAGGGAAAATAAAATTCATTAGACTTAATGGTCATTTATCCTCCCAAGAGGAAAGTTGAGACTACAATTGTCTCAAAATCAAAGAAATCTAAAGTAGCCATCACACAAAATTTGAAAGATATCAACATGTTTAGTGAGGATAACCTAATATATAGACCAAATATACCTAAATGGCTCATATATGAACCAAGAATGGAGAAGATTCCTACTACCTATAATCTATGGTCCATAATAAAGATTACAGACATTCCTATGCAATAGGAGTTGAAACCTTAGATAACAACATTACAAGATGAAGAAGCAAAGAGATCAGCTACTCCAAGTTAATTAGTTGAGATAGAGATAGAGGTTCTAAGTAATCATAAGGGCCAATCTTCAGTTGGGGTCATGGGGTCAGGTATGATCCATCTACCATAGGCCTACAAAGGGTCACTAAGATAATTTTCATGGAAGGAAGCCAAGAGATTCTACATCAAAAGGTGGAACCTTTGGTTCATTTGACCCAAAATAGAGAATAGAGACTAGGGGAGGATCCCATATTTGAATAAGAAATCCTAGATCTAGCCCAATTAAAATCAGAGAGATTTTAAGCTACAATTAAAGGGTTAAAACAAGAGAAGAAGAATATTAAAGAGTAATCTATTCTATCAGTCCCAATGGATATTGCCAATAATTTTGAGACAACTATCTATGATACATTCTTTTCTTTGAAGACAATAATGTCTAAATTGGACATAGTGATCAAGAAACATACCCTAGCTATGAACCATGTCAACCAATGGCAAGACATAGATAATTAAGTAAAGGAATTGATCAAGATATAGATGGAAGGCTAGATTCATGAACTTAAAATAGTCAACCTATCACATTTGAATATGGCTAATAATTTTGATGAAGAAAGTCAAAGACATGAATAAGTGGTTTAAAGCCATGAAAGGACTTTCAAATGATTTTAAATAGATAGAGGTAATAATGGTAAAAATATTAGGGATTTTGATCAAGGATCGAACCATTCCAAATCAAGTAGTTTTAATAAGTGATGAAGAGTTCCTACACAAGGCTACACAATTCATCCAAGAAGTCAAGAATAAAATCAAGTGCACCACAAAGGCAAATAATAAATGTATATTGAACTTGATCTTAATAGTCAATGAAAATATTAATGATGCTAGGAGAATCAAAGAAGTAGTGGACATATCAGATGAAGTCTTCAAATATTTGGTAGGGTAAGAAGAGGAGTTGTGTATGGAGACAATCATCAATTTCAGATTGATTGATGAAAAATAAGACAAAGCCATGAATATTCTAGGATAGAAGTAAAAGGTTGCAGCTAAGGGGCATCTCAAGGTCAATTGAGTTGCCTTAGAATATTCTCTTGTATTAAAAACTTGTAAATCATTTAGAAAGAATATTCTATTTTATAAAATCATGTGCAATGTGTAATGCACATGGCTTATAAGTTAGTCATATTTAAAAAGTGTCATTGATTTTAGATATTTGTAAGAGGATAGATGTCCTTGACACTTGTATAATTCTTATTTGATAGTGACTGATCGACATACCTCATAGGTTACCTATAAAAGGGGGTATTGTTATTGTAAAAAAGGAGGAAGTTTTTAGAGCAAAACTTTTGTGTAAATTTTGGAGTAAGTAATGCAAGCAAGAGAATTATGCAAAGATTGTCTCATATTTTTTTGTTTGTTTGTTATCATGGCTGCTTCTTCATGTTTTTGGTTTGAATTTTAGATTTGAATTATTTTTATGAACTCTAGATGTGCATATGTTAATGCAGAATTGTTAATTTGAGCTTACGATAGGTTGACAAAAAAAATTTAGATTCATTTCAATATCCTTACTTTTCTTAAAGATGTGCTAATGAAAATTTCTCATGGAATCAAATCTTTAAAGTGAATATGATTTATAATTTTCATGTTTCAAATATCCTTATACGTTTTCTTTGTATATGGTACGATCTATACTTTTGGTAATTTCATGTCATATGCTAGTTTGAATTGCACGTCTTTGATTGTCAATATGTCTGAACTAATGAATAGGAACATCCTTCTTTCTACCGTAACCTACTTATTTTTTAATTTTTTGACCAATCATTGTAGTTTAATTTCTCATTATAAATATTCATGCTAGATTAAGTTTTTAGACTTTATGTTTTAATCATCATTCATTCAACTTAGCAAGAATAACTTTATTTTTTCATAAAAATTTAGGACCATAGTTTCTCCCAACAACCATTTACATAATCATTTTTGTGAAATAATCAAATAGCTTGGCCATTGCTCCACCACTGATCTTAGAAAGGTCACAACCAATAAATCATGCAAAATATTCTTTTAATCTTGAAATGAGAAGTGTTTTCAACACTATGAGGACCCTATGATATACTTACATGCATCAACACCAACACCCCTAGTATTGATTTAAGAGATGAAGTATCCTAAATTAGTGTTACATGTAGAGAAGTGGGAGTCCAATGTGCCAACTTGCCAAGATTTTTATTATAATCACTTCCAACCAAAGAATGAGTTGGAGTTATAGTTTGACTATCAGGTTGAGAAATAGAATACCTATAATGAACTTGTTTATGACCTTACTATTTTTAGTAAACTCAATGATTCTAGACTTTTTTAGTTATTTAATCTACCTTACTTCAAATAACTTATAGAGGCCATGAGGTTTCTTATCTCACATGTACATTAGGATTAATTCTATTTTGTATGTAATAGGATGAGGATCACATCCCATAGAGTTATTAAATTTATAGGTCTACAATGCTTAGGTGATGAACTCAATGGATATTTGGAATATCGAGAGGAAATTGAGAAGATTGTGTTAGATCTTGAATACAAGAAGCAAGGCCACATAATGCATATAACTATTATTGAATATCCTAACCTTTGAGTGGTTTCATGCTTGGTTATGATTAAGGTTAGAGGTGTAGATAGATGGAAGGAATTAGACATGGTGCACTTGTATGTTTCCCAACAAATAACCCTTGGGGTCAAGTATAGTTTTTCAAAATATTTTGCTGAGAAAATATTTGCAGATGTAGAAAAGGCCCACTACCTACCTAATCAAAAAATAAATTCGGGTGTTATTATTTCATTGTTGATGTTTGATGAAATTAGTATGCCAGAGTACTCAAGCAGTGAGTTGAAGTGGGCTTACCCTCTAAATAATAAATCTCTATTAGAAAGGTTTAAAGTATTCACATACCTTGGCACTATAATCCCTACTCATAAAGCTAAGATGAAGGGATGGTACAATGGAATGAAGGAAAGCCTTTGGAAATGAGTTTCACATTCTTAAGGACTTATCTACCTAGCTAGGAGACCAAGCTTAGTTTTTAGTAAAGCAACATTTTTCTCTAGCGTGCATCTAGATGATCACTTCAGATGACTTGTCTAGATGTCTCAAGTTGCCATATGCTTTCACTACAATGTATTTTATGAAATTTTTGATTAGGATACATGACATGCACCTTGTAAATATTGATGCTAAAAATATTGACATTGAGATTCATACTCTTCATTAAATGTATGCTTATCCATGGAATAAGGCCTATAGAGATAAATTAGAGTCAAAGAATACTGTCATCAAGGCCCAATAAATTTTAGTCAAGGAATATATTCATTTATTATTTTATATGTTAAATTTATGGATGATGACATTAGGGAGTGTTAAGGATAAGAAAGAAACTATTCCACCCCTATCAGAGATTGGGAAGCACCAGAAGTAGAAGAGGATGGGAAATGATGCCATCACAAGTGCTCAACCTGAACAACCTAATCCATAAAGGACTACCCCTTCTCCCCTAAAATATAGCATGCCTACATGTCAACTAGAAGGCCCTTATTATACTACATAGACATCTATTCCTTTAGAATAAGATACTTTAGTGCTTAAGGATGGTGACCCTAAATAGAAGGCAATAAATCCAAAAGAAACACTAGAGAGGAGACCTTCCCCAAAGGAACAAGAGGAATGAGAAGACACATTGGAGTCAGAGAAGGAGCCCTGACTAACACCACATGAATAAGTTTCCCTTGATGAAACACAAGTGGATATTGAGAGTCCTACTAGTGAAGAGGGGAATGACATAAACATAGATTTGGGCATGGGTGATCTATATGTAGGTCTGAGTCACCAAGAGGGGGATCTAGATTTATAAATACTTGAGTGTGATCCCTATAAAGGCAATTAACCTATTAATGAATCCATGGAGTAAAGGTTAGTGACTACCAATGCAACCATGACCTTTCACGCTCAGTATCAACAAGATGTGCCATAAAAAGACTTGTTTATGTAGGAATATTTCTCTAAGGAGGACTCAATCGATCAAACTCAGCAAGAATTGTCTTTTATAATGATATATATAATGAAGAGTGTTAATGTGAAATACCTTTAGAGAGCATTATTTAGGTACTAGGAGAGGTGAAACTTCCTACACAATTTGGGTGGATCCCTGGATGTGCACAACATCTCAAGCAATCATGATGCTATTGAAACTTATTCATGAGGTGGCAAGGTATAATGCCTTGTAATAATTTTATGTAAAATAGATCTAAAGGAAACATCAAAAGTTCATTATTCTTTATCACAATGGGTGCATAGCAATGATAAAACTTGAAGAGGATTTAGGAGAAATAAAATACCAATTGGAAACAATGACGATGGCTAGAGTAAAGACCCTAACACTCTATAAGTCTATTTTAGAACAAGATCTAGCCCTTGCAAATGGAGTATCTCTTATAGGAGAGTTTAATGATAAGTTGGGAACCTTGGTGGAGCTATTATTAAAGAAATATAAAGAATAGACCAATCCACATCATGAGAAAACTTGGTTAATAGAGTAGTTTACTGAGGCCATCAAGGTATGTAAGAGACTTTTGAATAGATTTAGTGATATGGTTACCATTCTTGATGGAGTTTTTACTAAACTGGTGCAGCCTAGGAAAAATTTGGAATCATAGCTTCAAGTGAAGGAACTTCAATGCTAGTAGTTGGCTAAGAGTGCATTAATAATAAAAGATCAAGTTGAGTGTACCAAAATATTTCAATAGGTGGAGGCCCTAGAGAATAAAATAATATCTCACCACTAGGATTTAAATGCTAGTTTTATGATGCTTCAAAGAAAGGTTTCAATAGTGGTCACTTCATTGGAACACATTTATAAGGTTAATTCTACATCACTTGAGCATTTAACCATTCAAGAGAGTGACATTATAGAGCAACCTAAGGAGACTAAGAGGCTTAAGGAGGTAGTTGAGTAAATCATTGGGAGGGAGTGAAGTGGTAGGTTGAACACATGGGACTTGAGTTTTTGGTAGAGGGACTTGAATAAAATTCATATTCTGGTATGAACTATGGACTTAGTGTGGGGTGATGTTGGGCTCTGAATTTTGAATAAATTTTTACTAAATACTTTTTTAATACAAGTGGTATGGTAAAGACATAGTGAAAGATCCATGGCATGAGAGACCATAGTGCGAAAGAAAGTCATGTGGAATAAAGAACCCTGAAATATAGAGAACCCAATAATGTAAGACTGGGATATTAGAGAAAGACTAAGGAAAGGTACAAAAGTGGAGATGGTTAGAGAGAGGTTCACATGAACATCAAAAAAGAATAAGTCAAGTGTAAATCTAGCACTGGCCTATGGGAATTTAGGTGCTTGGTGATGATAATATAGCATAGAGAGATAATATAAGGGTAGTTAGGCTTGGTCCCTTAGGAATTCATTATAAATGGCTTGCCTTGACTTGTTTCT
The DNA here is from genome assembly GCA_037957365.1 of Torreya grandis. Classification (NCBI taxonomy): domain Eukaryota; kingdom Viridiplantae; phylum Streptophyta; class Pinopsida; order Cupressales; family Taxaceae; genus Torreya; species Torreya grandis. Next base: position 615,470 of record JARHVA010007134.1, read on the forward strand.
ATTAAATATCATTGGTGAATCATCTTATTTGTATTTAATTATGTAATTAAATGGTCAAGGTGAACCATGTATAAACACCCCCTTGTTTTATTTAGTATTGTTTTTGATGATTTGTTGATCATTGTAATTCTATAATTATTGTAATCTTCACATAACTTATGAATGTAATGAAATTAAGATTTCATTGATGAAATAATTATGTAATCTATTCTTGATTATAATGTGATTAATACTATTTTGTTACCAGTTTGTGCCCAGCTTCTTTTTATTTGGTTGATTAATAATTAAATAATTAAGAGTTAGACATGAGAATAGGTATGAGTTTAGAGATAAGTTCTTGTTAGAGTACCCTAGCTTACGAAAATAAATGAATACAAATTTGTACAATAAAACCAATGGGAACCGGTTGTAAGTTACATTATTTGGGTAAGTGCATGAGAACCCTTTATTACATGATGTGTCATTGTGTTATCTTGTTGGAAGTCTTGATTTATTAGGTGTGAAACTAGGAAAATGATATACTAGACTAAAGGAAAAGAACCTAATAATTTTCATAACACTATATAATAAATCACATAAGACATGCTTAGCTATGATTATTTCCTTTTCATAGAGGATTTGATTTAGAGCTTGAGGGATATTCCCCTAATTTGTCTATCTAACCATCTTTGGATTGGAGACTCCTTAATTTTTAGGCTAGTTTGTCACTTTATTCCCTTATTTTTAAATATAACCAATAGATACCTCTTCAAAAGTTTGGATTAGACTTAGTACATCATTTACTAGGTTTTTAATCATCCAATAGAGCTGGTGTAATCTCTTAAAACAATTAATAAAACTTCACTTACAAGATTTTTAACATTCAAATCCTTGACAAAGTAGATACCCTAAAACATTGTAGTTACTTCTACCAAATGGCAGGATTGGACACCCAATGGCCTAACTAAATCTATAACCAAAGTTCCTTTACTATCTCTAATGACCCCTCCTTAGAGATGAATTATAGTAATTTATATTCCCTATTATGAAATGTAGTTTCAATGATCACTAAAGTTTAATGTTATATTTCTGATAGAATATATGTATTAAATTAAATCATGTGTTTCCAACTCATGCACTTTGACTTCAAGATGAATGTGATCTAAACTTATAAAGGGATTTCCTTTATGGTATGGTAGGATGGTTAATTTAATTTTGGGATTGATTATGCATTTTTATTTTTATTTTAGTTATTATTAAGAGATGGAATTTTATTTTTAATAATTTAAAAAAGTGATTTATTTTAATTTATTATTGATTGTGTATTTTTAGTTTTATTTTAGTTATCATTTATAAATGAAATTTTACTTTTAATAACTTGAAAATGAGATTTGTATCATAAATAATATTATTTAATTATAGATATTAATTTAAAATTATTTTAAACTAAGAGAAACACTTATATTTTAAGCTCAAATACACTTTTCTAACAAAATGGTCAAAACTAAAATTATTTAGTAAGTAAAAAGATCTCTAGACATGTAAATTAGAGTTTATTTTGAATAGGGAAAAGTGCTTTGAACATATAAATGCTTCATAGTGCCAAGATTATATGACTTATATAACTGTGATTGTATTTTTTTAGTCTTATCTGAGCTTTGTTATTCCTTATTAATAAACAGAATTTAATTAAATTTAAACTCCATATATATATCTTATATCTTATATATTATCTCATAGAGAATAATCTAGTTGGGTTTGAGAAGGCATATATATTTATCTGGGGTCAACCCACCTTTGGTTGTATAGTACAATGTCATGAGCCATCTTGAATATATTATATGTTTCTACATCATGTAATTTAACTCCATTTATACATTGAATTATATCATAGGTTAGTTGGTTGTGATTATTAATTTTAGTAGATAACATTCAATTATTTCACAACAACATGGATTAATATGCCATCAAGATAGTTGTGACAAACATTTATCAAAGAAAACCATTAAGAGGTTTTTATTAATGATGAATTAATAATTTTAATCTAATAATTAAAATTCCAATTCATAAGTTTTTGACATTTTTTTGATATGTTCATTCATTAAAATATTTGGTTGGAATTTTAATGAGATTCATGTCAATATAGATTTTAATGTAGGTTATATACATTGAAATATAGGCTTATTTTGAACAAAAATGATTTTTTTTCTTTTTTTATTAATTTTTAATATCAAAAATTTAAATGCTATATATTATGTTAAAAATCTAAAGTAAGGTTGTTGGTTTATTAGTAAAGTTGCCTGGTCATAAAGAGTCCACCAGAAATTAATTCTTGTTAAATACAAAGATGCAACACCATAAGGGATGAGGATGGGTTCAATCCCTGAGTAAAGTTGATGGAATGGAACCCCTCAATCCTTAACATTAAACCAAAACCTTGATCAATAAATAAATCTAACATACCATATCAACATCTTACTTTCTTAAGTTGCATTTTAAAAATTGATAATTTCATAATGATTATTCTCATTCTTTTTTCTCTTAAAATGTATTGTCGTAAAAGTCATTAATAATATTTTTATTTCTAACATTTATTTCATCCCTTGGGATTCAATAGGATCTCTATTAAGCTCATAATACCTATAAATTTTGTATTTCACATGCTTATATTTATTATTTTTCAATTATATATTGTATGCATACATCTTGTTTAAGAGCTTCTATACACCTCTAGATTTATCAAACCCTAATCAAATGACACACAATATATAATATTTATTCAAAACATCTTCGATGTGTTCTTACATACCCATGCACTACCTAAAAAGCATCATAATCATACCCATTCTCATAACAACCATGTTCACCCCCAAAACCACATGTAAAGTGAACATTGTACACATCATGAAAGTGTTGACCATGCATACCATCACAAAGTGTATTTACCTCAAAAATATTCTTCAATAAATTTACCTTGATAACCATACCCATCACCAATGTTTTATCTCTCATTTCTAGGGTATGTCAATGTGGGTGATAGGGAAAATAAAACAACATAATCCACTACTAATTCTATATTTGAATGACCTCAATTAATATATTTTTGAAATGCATGTTGGGGTTTAACATCTTTGAGGTGAATTTTATCAAACTAAAAGTTTAAGGGATAAAACTAAGGACCATTCACATAAGTTGTTCAATTATAACAGAGGTTTGATAAGCTTACAATAAGAATAAGAATTGTGTAGTAGTTTATTCTTGTCTTCATAAGAGAGATGTATTATTGTAGAATAATAGGGGAAAATTTAGTAGATAATATATTTTTAATTTTTTGTGAGAATCTTTACCTTTCAAATGTTATTATAGTTTATATTCAAACAAATAAACATTTCTCATCTTAAATTTTTTTAAATGAATATTAATGAGTTTCTCAAGATCAATACAATTGCAATACTATCACATGGATTAAACAAAATTTTAAAACATTTACTTTGCACTTAGATATTTATGGAACTATGAAATATTATAATTATATTTAAAAATAAAATCATATGGATGTCAACACATACAAAAAAAATTAATATTAGTTTTATTTATGTGATAAGAAGACAAAATTATTTGACCAAGTAGATGATAATTTTTTTTTAATAACATTTTTAATATCAATGTTTAATGTTTGTACAATACATACTAAATAATTTTAATAAAATAATAATTAATTATTATATTTATTCAAATCTATATTTACTTTCTTATTTTCAAGGTCAATTCAAATATTAAAAGTTATATACATGTCACTTTAAGAATTTACGTTTAACACCTTAAAATTGACAATTACATATCCACTAATTAATAAAAAAAGTAAATATATTATTTTTTAAATATTTAATGTAGTATAAAAATTTTAAAAAATATAAACGTTAAGAAATTCTAATTTTGAAAAAAAAATCTTGATTTTGATTGGTTTGTTGAAAAACTTTATTGGTGGTAATTGAGAGGGGCTAAAGATCTAATGAACTTACAATTAATGTCCATCTCTTCAAGAAAAAATGGTTAGAAACATCAATATGATATCATTAATGAAATTATAATGGTGTGTACCTAATTTTAAGCATGATTACATATCCATTTGATGTACTAACAACCCAACATATCATGTAGTTTTTTTGGGTGAATTTTTAGTATTTGCCATCCCACATTATTTGAAACCAGTGCCAAGTTTATATGACTTATATAATCATTGTTGACATTTTTAAATATTGTATAAGATTTTTTATTCCCTAATAATAAATAAAATTTAACCTTTGTATATATATCTTATATCTTATCTCGTAGCAAATAATCTAGTTGGGTTCAGGAAGGCCTATATATCTATCCAGGGTCAATCCACCCATAACTGTATAATACAACATCCCATCACATCTTAAATCCATTGTGTATTTATAAATCATGTAATTTGAGTCCATTTATACATGGGATTATGTTAGAGGTTATTTGGTTATGGTCATTAGTTTTAGTAGGTAACATTCAGTTATTTCACAACAACATGCATTAATGTGCCATCAAGATACTTATGACAAAAAAATATTAAAGAAAAATATTAAGAGGTTTTTATTAATGGTAGATTAATAATTTTAATCTAATAATTAAAAATTCAAATTCATATTTTTATGTTTATATGTTCATTTATTAAAATATTTTTTTGGAATTTTAATGAGATCCATGTCAATGTAGATTTTAATATAGGTCATATACATTGAAATATAGGCCTATTTTGAACAAAAATGATATTTTTATATTTTTTATGATGAAAATTCAAATTCTATATCTTATGTAAAAAGTCTAAAGTAAGGTCATTGGTTAATTAGTAAAATTGCTTGGCTCACAAAGAGCCTACCAAAAATTAATTCTTGCTAAATACAATGACGCAACACCATAAGGGATGAGATCAAATTCAATCCCTGAGTAAATTTGATGGAATGGAACCCCTCAATCCTTAACACTATAAAAAACCTTGATCAATAAAAAAACTAGCATAAAGTATCAACATCTTACTTTCTTAAGTTGTGTTTTAAAAATTGATAATTTCATAATGATTATTCTCATTATTTTTTCTCTTAAAACACATTGTTCTAATAGCCATTAATAATATTTTTCTTTCTAATGTTTCTTTCATCACTTGGGATTTAATTGGATCTCTCTCAAGATTATAATGCCTATAAATTTTGTATTTCACATGCTTATGTTTGATATTTTTTAGCTATACATTATATGCATACATCTTCTTCAAGAGCTTGTATACACCTCTATATTTATCCACACCTAATCTAATCCATTATGAGCACACAATATATAATATATCTTCAAAAAATCTTCTATGTGTTTTTACATGACCATACACTACCCATAATCATCATGTTCATACCCATTCTCATAATGACCATGCTCACCCCTAAAACCACATGCAAAGTGAACAATGTACAAAACATGAAAGTGTTGACCATGCACACCATCACAAAGTGTACTTCCCTCAACAAACTTCTTCAATCAATTTACCTTGATAACCATACCCATCATCAATTCTTTGTGTTTCATTTCTAGAGTATGTTAATTTGGGTGATAGGGGAAATATAATAACATAATACACTACTAATTCTATATTTTAATGACCTAAATTAATATATTTTTGAAATGGATATTGGTTTTTATCATCTTTAATGGGAATTTGATCAAACTATAAGTGTAAGGGATAACACTAAAGACCATTCACATAAGCAATTCAATTATAACAAAGGTTTGACAAGCTTACAATGAAAAATAATAATTATGTAGCAGTTTGTTCCTATTTTCATAGAAAATATGTATTATTGTATAATAATAGGGAGAAAATTAGGTAGATAATATATTTTTTATTTTTTTTGAGAATATTTACCTTTCAAATGTTATTATAGTTTTTATTATAAGAAATAAATATTACCCATTTTAAATTTTTTTGAATGAATGGGTATGTGCACGGAGTTGGAGGATAATTCCATGGACATTTTTATTAATGTGTAGGATTTATGTCAATAGTGTGTATTCATTATGGTCATAAAACATATGCATTAGCTAAATTTAGGATCATAACCACCAAACCTAGGAATGTGTATACATTCCAAATAATGTGTATGCATTTCCAATAAGGCATACACATTACTCATAACACATTACTTATAATATAAATGATAAGTATAATGATTCTTTATACTTTAAATTTATTTTATTAAATATAATAAATTAGGGTAACTCTACATCTGATAGAGTTGGCATTATAGTTACATGCCTTAAAATGTGGAAAATAGTTTTTAAAAATCTAATTTGGTCAGTACTTAGGCAGTTTTAGGGTCTAAGTATTGAACATAGGGATTTTAGGGCATAATTTTTAAAATTGATGTCCATTTTTCATAAACATATAGTCATTTTAAAGGTTTCTATGCCTTCCAGATTGCTTCTTAGAATTTTTAAGAGTCCTATGTTTATCAAAATTGAAGTTTGAAAACCACTCAATTTGAAATTGATCCAAAATGGTATGATTAGGGTACCATAGGTCACATTGATGACCTACACACATCAAATGACCACTTTATATCAATTTCACTTGTTCATCATCCCTTCCTTATCCCTGATCACTTCTTACTCCACCCTCATCACCCATAATCACTCTCTCCTCATTAATCATTGTCCCTAATTATTCCCTCATTGACCCTCACTCTCATTCATCATCTCTAATTACTCCCTCATCATCCTTGATTACTCCCTCATTGACCCTCATTATCCCTCATCATCCCTAATCACTCCCTCCTCATCCCTCATCATCCCTAATCACTCCCTCATTGACCCTAAACATCCCTCATCATATTTAATCACTCCCTCATCATCCATAATGACTACCTCATTTGATCTCACCATACCTCATCATCCCTAATCACTCCCTCATCATCCCTAATCACTCCCTTATCATCCCTAATCACTCCCTCATCATCCCTAATCCCTCCCTTATTGACCCTCATCATTACTCATCATTTATAATCACTCCTTTATCAACCATATCACTCCCTCATTGACCCTCACCATCCTTAATCAATGTTTCATCATATATAATCACTCCTTCCTCATCCATCATTTCCTATAATCACTCCCTCATTAATCCCCATCATCCCTCATCATCCCTAATCACTCCCTCATCCTACCTAATCACTCCATCATTAACCCTCACCATCCCTCATCATCCCTAATGACTCTCTCTATTAGAATAAAAATTATTAAGGGGGGGTTAATTAGTATTCAAAACTTTTCATTAAATTATACTTAATCATACACAAACCATTATAAATAACATGTACATCTTAGCAAGCATAAGCATCAAATCAAAAGAGTGTAAAATAAATGAACACCACACATACATGGGAAACACTTAAATAGAAAAAAACCCATTGATTAAGAAAATATACTATAGTACTATAATACAAACATCAATATTTATTGAACCACCAAATTCACATAGAGCACCAACCCCAACTAGCTCAACACTAACTCAGCTAGGCTTTATCAAATACCCACTTGCGAGGAAGCACCAACCCTCTAGATGACTCAACACCAACTCAGCCACTTGTACACTTGATCACCTTAAAAAACATTTATTTATTATAAAACATAAGATGATCTTCATCTTTAGATCTTTGCACACTTTTATCCTTCTCAAACTGATCTCTAGCCTTCTTCATTAAACTAGCCCTCTTCATGGCTTGATTAGGTCTTATGACCTTGATCCTCCTATGAAAAACCTCTATTATATATTCATGAAACTTATCTAATGTTTTTCATGACCTTTTTTATGCTCACTAATGATCTATATCATTTTCTTATTATCCACTCTATTAGCACACCCAAATAAATCTACATTTCCTTACTTTTATATAAGTCACTTAATCATATCCTTCTTAGTCAACCAAAAATTATTATCTCTTATTTAAAACATAAAATAGGTATTATAATATTAAAATAACATTACTTAATTATGAATAAATCAATACATTAGGTCGGCCATAGCTAAATTATCCCTTACTCTTCTTTTAGGCTTTATGGGGACCTAATAGGCCTTCTTAACAACATGTTACCCATTGATATTTATTGAATCATATTAAAAAACCTAACATGGAAATAAAACATCATATTCCACTCCAATATATTTTATCCAACTTCACTTTAGGTCCAAAACACCTTTTAGGTCCAACCACCACTTGAACCCTTTCTCAAAACATTGTTCATAAAAGGTTTGTGCATACACATAAAATCTATCTTGAATAACTAAGAGATATAATTAATTTTTACAAAAAAAACATGGAAAAAATCACATATTCATAAACCTCATGACCTTAGGGTCATAAAAAAATTCACCTAATACTTCAACTTAGGGTATACATGCTCAAACTCTTCTCTGTAAGATGCTCACTCAAAACTACCAACTAACTTTAAAACATAGTCAAGGAAGCATGAAATTATGACACCTAATTGAATATATTAAATGTATTTAAATTATTTAAAAATATCTTATATAATCCTAAAATTAACCTAAACTAATCATATCATGATCTCTAATGGAAACTATCAGTTTTACAGACCAATTTGTTGACCTTCTCTCTCACAGACTCCACTCAACTAGACAAGCCATTTTGGATTCAATGTTCTAACCTATTATAATGAATTTAAATATTATAAATTTTTTTATAGATTATTAAAGTTCCAAAAAATATAATCAAACATTTTAATCTATCAATCTTACATGAAAACATATCAGGAAATATCTTCTTACTTCTACTTGAGTTTCTTACTATCTACACTAGGTCTATTATCAACTGGCCAACTTGGATCACAAAATTTAACACTTGAGGTATAGTACATATACATAAACCTTAATGGACAAAAAATTCATTTTTTCACACTTTGACCTTCGTCTACTTATCAACTTTGACTCGATCAACTATGTCTACTACAATAGATCTCCAAAAAATAAGCACTTTCATATAAGGTCTGCTCACTCACCTGAGAAACCAATCATAAATAAAAAATCATGGGAGATTTAAATAAAACCTCCAATAACTTATTTAACTATATCAAATAATTTTTATATATTTATAACAATATCTTCAACATTGAGTCATTTTTAAGGTTCTTTGAGGGTTTAGACCAACTTCCAGTCTTAACAATCATTCATAAAACTTAGCTCATCTTTCAAAAACCCAATGCTTAAAAATTTGAGATATAAACATTCATCATATAACATTAACATATTATATTCTCATTCAGATGTTTCACATGCCAAAAAGCACTTGAAAAACCTTCTCGAGTAGACAACTCTTCATTTTGTGCACTCGAGTAACCTTGAAATACTTTTTCAAGCCTAGTCTTGTAAACCATGACTTGAAAATTTATACACTTTCCAAAAACAACTTAAATTACATTTTTTAATTATTAATTACCCACCCATGTCATGGAAACTAATCTTGATACCCTATTTGGCCACCATCTCTCTTCTTGCTTTCTAGGCCTTGACCTGCCAGTCACATTAGGTCTTGAAACTGACCTTCTAACCACTGTCCAAGATTTCAGTACTTCATATGTATGTAATGAAATATCCTATCATGTTTAAATATTATAAAATATTATTCATATGACTTTTCAATAACTCATTATGCCTCATTAGGCCAAGAAAGATCTATAATTAGTCTAGTTGCAAACTTGGATTGAAGTGCTTACTCTTGTAGACTTCACCTTGAAACTTTCGAGAGTGATTAAATGCCTCTTATGTATGCTCAATCAAACTTATAAAATTAATCTTCTTTGGAGCTTCAATAAATCATGTTCTAAGATTCTAATAGATCTTCAAATCTCAGCTAAGGATCTTTGTAGCATCTTCAGAGCTGCACACATAGATCTTTAGAGATAAACTTTTAATAATTTGCAAGGCTTTCAACACCTCATATAAAAACTCAAACAACCTCTCTCATACTCAAGAAATATCAATCATTCTTTAGATATTCATTAAGGATCTTCATAGATCATTTCGAGCCTCTTAAGAGTTTCTTACATAGATCTTCAGAGCATAAATCTTCTTCTTCAGAGCTCACTCGTTTCATTATGTTACCTACACATACCTTCTCACAAGTTTTATAAAAAACATTAAAAGATGCTTTATACTTGACATATTGACCAATACTTACTCATGTTGATCTCAATTAAATTACTAACACTCACTATGCGAGCATAAGAACTCATCAAACATATACCTCAAGGCTTACTTGATCATACTTTGACATTAATGACATTAGATTAATATCAATGACAACACTTATTCCAACAATTCAATAATCAATGAAAATGATCAAGAATCTCCCTCTTAATCAATGACAATGTTAAACAATATCCCTTTATCATTGATGGTAAACACACTTAGAAAACTATGTCAACCACTCTTGATGGCAATCATTTCTTAGACTTAGTTTTTTCCTTTTCTCACCCTTTCTAATCTTGCCTTATTTTTATCAGCCTTTCTGATCTTTCTCCCCATTTGAAATTATTTACAAAGGTTTTCCACAAATTTTATCACTTTTGGAATGAACTCAGATTACAAGATCACTTCAACATAGATCAAGTTTACTTAATAGCATGAAAATATCCCCCTATCTCCATGCATACCTTCTTAGAATAACTCACTTTTTCATGGATGTAATGAGCATGATTAACACCCCCTCAGCCCTTGTTATTTTAATGTGTTATATAGGCATAAATTACACCTAATTCTTATCTTAGGTGTTCAAAAGTTACATTTGGTAGTGGTTTGGTCAAGATGTTTGCAATCTGATCCTGTGTAGAAACATATTCAAGTTTGACACTTTGTTCACTTACCTGCTCTCTTATAAAAATGATATATGATGGGAATGTTTTTGGTTCTTGAGTTCATGATAGAGTTATTTGAGAGACTTATTGAAATTTTATTGTCATAATATATAGGACTAAGACCATCATACTTCACCTTGTAGTCTTTTAGGGTCTATCTCATCCATAGGACCTATGTGTAACATGAAGCTGGTGTAATGTACTTAGACTCACAAGTGGAAAAAGATACTAATGGTTAATTCTTGATTATCCATGAAATTATGCACCCTCTTAGGAATAAATATCCTCCACTAATACTTTTCCTATCATCTATACTTCTTGCCTAATCTGCATGTGTATAGGTAATTAAATTTAACCCTTACTTCTTAGATACCACAATCCATACTCCATAGTCCCCTTGAGATACATGAGTATCCTTTTGACTATTTTTAAATGATTTTCCTTTGGATTTGCATTAAATATTCCCACAAGACCTATTGCTTTCATGATGTTAGGTCTAGTAGCAGTGGTATATAATAAACTTCTAATCATTGACCTACATGATGTCTAATTGACCTTTGAAGACCCATCTTCCTTTCTCAACTTACATCCTATGGTCATGGGTGTACTAACTGCCTTTCAATATTCCATCTCAAACTTTTTCAACATATCTCTTATGTATTTGGCTTGTGAGATGAATATACCTTTTTCAGATTGAGTAATTTGTAACCCAAGAAAGAATGATAGTTATCTTAGCATGGACATCCCAAACTCTTTCTTCATCACCTCTATAAAGGCCTTTATCATGTTTTCATTATTTCCACCAAAGATGATGTCATCCACATAAATAATTACTATCAGTTGATGGTCATTTTATATCTTGATATAGAGATTACTTTCTGCAACTCCTTTTTTTGAATCCTTGATCCAACAGATACTTGTCTAACCTAGCATACCAAGTTCTAAGAGCTTGCTTTACACCATAGAGAGCCTTTTTAAATCTACAAACATAGTATTTATTATTTTTTAGTGAGAACCCTTTAGGTTTCTCAATGTACACTTCTTCCAGATTCCCATTAAAAATGGTAGATTTGACATCCATCTAGTTTATCTTGAATCCTTTAAATTCTACATAAGCTAAAAATAATCTGATTGCCTCTAATCTTGTTATTGGTTCAAAGGTATCCTCAAAGTCTTCTCCTTCAACCTATGCATATCCATTTCATACCAATCTAGCCTTGCTCCTAGTGAATTCTCCATCTTCATTCAACTTATTTCTTAACACCCATTTTGTGCTAATGACATTTTTATCTTTAGGCCTAGGAACTAGTTTCCAAGTCTCATTCTTTTCTATTTGATCTAACTCCTCATTCATAACATTTATCCAAAATTTGTCTTTGCTTGCTTATATAAAATATTTAGGTTTAATCTCAGATAATAGAGAAACATTCTCTTGATTTAGAATACTTACCAATCTTCTCCTTGTTTGCATACTTGCATACTTGTTGCTAATGATTTGAGATTTAGGATGATCTCTTTGAATTTGTCTTGAAGGTCCTTTTGATTCTTATCTCTCTTCAAATTCTTCTTCCTCATTAAATTCTAAAGTCTCCTCATCATTCTTAAATTCCAAATTCTCTTAAGTATTCTTTGATTATGAGTGAGATTTCCTTGTTTCATCAATCTTTACATTGGTACTTTACACTATATTTTGTAGTCTCTTGTTATAAAATATATAGGCTGAGCTCATAATGAGTATCCTAAGAATATGATTTTATCAGATCTAGAATCAAACTTTGCTCCCAAACACCCTAAAGTGTTCTACATTTTTAGGTCTACCCTTCTATAGTTCATAAAGAGTATTGTTACCATTGATCCTTATCTGCCCTCTATTCAAAATGCAAACATCAATGTTAAATACCTCTCTTTAATATCCATCAGATAATATAGACTCATGTAACATAGTTCTATCCATATCATGAACTATTCTATTATTCCTTTTCACTACCCCATTCTAATGAGGTATCTTAGTTTCTAATAATTATCTCCTTATTCCATAAACCTCATAGAATTGATCAAACTCATTGGACCAAAACTCTCCTCCTCTATCAGATCTTAGGCACTTGATCTTCCCATTTTTCTCATTCTCAACAAGGGCCTTGAATGCCTTGAAATTGTCAAGAACTTTTGATTTCTCTTTAAGGAATGCAACCCAAGTCATTCCTATGTAATCATAAATGAGTAACATGGAGTAGTTGTCTCCTTAAATGATTTGAATTATTGTATGCCCATAGAGATCAATGTGAATTAACTCCAAGGTTTTATGGTAGAGTACTCCTTGTACTTGAACCTTATTTTAGTCTTCTTACCATGTTGACATTCCTTGCAAATAATGTTTGTAGGTTTGATGATCTTGGTTATGTTCTTCACAAACTTATTAGTGATAATTTTTACCAGATTGTCAAAGTTTAGGTGTCCTAGCCTTATGTGCCATAACCAAATTTCATCTATCTTGTTCATGAAACACATCTCCTTCTTGATCTCATTCAATACATATAAGTTGTTCTCAGTCCTTTTGGCATTGGCAATTAGCCTTCTTGATTTTTCTCTTCTTATCTCACATACTCTATCTTGAAATGTTAGTGTGTGTCATTTATTTCACATTTGACTTACATTGAGTAGGTTATGATTCAAACCTTCCATATACAACACATTTTGGGTCTTGGTCTTTCCATTATCTAAACTCAAGACACCCTTTCTAAATATATTAATAGTTGTGTTATCTCCAAACCTTACTATTCTTGAAACATTCTTCTTTGATGAGATAAACTTATTTCTATCTCCTGTCATGTGGCTTGAGCAACCATTATATATATACCATTTCATGCCTTCATCTTGAATGTGAAAGGCAGTCTGAGCTAGCATAGAATCCTTTTTGGTTTTATATTCCTCCTTGGTAAATAGTTCATCTTACTTATTGGGGTCAATATGATCCATCCTAACTTGCTTTGGATTCCATACCAATTTTTGATCCTTTTTGTGCATATTACAAGCTTCAGTGTCTTGTTGAATCTTGTAGGCCTTTCACTTTATTAGAGCATAGTCTTGCAATGTGTCATCTATTACAATAGATGTAGAAAACAACATTCTTATATTTACCATGGTTCCAATATGTCTTATCCTTTATTGTGTTGGGTTACCTTATTAGTTTTTTGATATTCTTGATTTTTTATAACTTTTCATGCTCTCTCTCAAACTTGCTCAATTTTCCCTTCAAATGGTTATACTCAAATTCCTTTGATTTGAACCTTGTGTTGATATCTTATAACTGACTACTGAGATCATTGATAGTCTTATTTTGATTCTCCAAATCATCAAGATCTATTATGAGCTTAGTTTCAAGGTTAAATTTAGCTTCTCCTTATTCACTAGCATAGAATACTTATTCATCTTACATGTTGTCTTGTCCTTGTTTATTACAAGACATCTTGTGGTTATTAATATTTCCTTCAAGCTATTAGACTTTATCACAAAGGAACAGGCTCTTATACCAATAATTATAAGCATAATGACTAAGAGGGGGGTGGGGGGTTGAATCAGTCTTCACAAATTTTCATTTAATTTCACTTAATCATACATGAACTAGTCTTCATCTTACATGTTGTCTTGTCCTTGTTGATTACAAGACATCTTGTGGTTCTTAAGATTTGCTTCAATCTATTAGACTTTATCACAAAGGAACAAGCTCTGATACCAATTATTTTAAGCATAATGACTAAGAGAGGGGGGGGGTGGGGGGTGTGAATCTGTCTTCAAAACTTTTCATTTAATTTCACTTAATCATACATGAACCATTCTAACAAGCATGTACATCTTAGCAAACATAAGCATCAAATCATAAGAGCATGAAACACATGAACACAACACATAAGTGGGAAACCCTTAAAGGGAAGAAAACCCACTTATGAATCAAATGTAATAAATTACTATATGAAAAACATCAATCTTTAGTGAAGCACCAACTTCACATGGAGCACCAACCCCAACTAGCTTAGCACCAACTCAACTAGGCTTTAGTAAGCACCCACTTGAAAGGAGGCACCAACCCCCTAGATGACTAACTCAACCACCTAATATATTTTATCATATTTATAAGCCATTTTTTATTATATAATATATGATGATCTTCACCTTTTTATTTTTTTCTCACTTCTATCTTTCTCAAACTGATCTCTAGCCTTCTTCTCTCAACTAACCCTCTTCATGACTTGATTAGGTCTTCTAAGCTTGATCCTCATATAAAAAACCTCTATTAGATATTCATTAAACTTAAATTATGGTTTTAATGACCTCTTTATTCTCACCAATGATCTATATAATACACTTATTCTCCACACTCTCTTAGCACACCCAAATAGGCCTAAGTTGCCTTGCTTTTATACAAGTCACTTGATCATATCGTTATTAGTTAGCCATACATTCTTATCTATTAGTTTAGACATGAAATAGGTATTAAAATATTAAAATAACATGAATTAATCATGAATAAATTAATACATTAGGTCTATCATAGATCAATTATCTCTTACTCCTCTTTTAGGCTCTATGGAGACCTAATAGGCATTTCTAACAATATGTTACCCTTTGATATTTATTGAATCATATTAAAACACCTCCCATGGTATGAAAACATAATATTCAAATATAATGACCTTATCAAAATTCACTTTAGGTCCACAACACATTTTAGGTCCAACCACCACTTGAACCCTTTCTCAAAACATTGTTCATAAAAGGTTTGTGCATACACAAAAAATATATCTTGAATAATTAAGGCATATACTCAATTTTGACAAAAAACCATGGAAAAAAATCATATATTCAAAAAACTCATGACTTTAGGGTCATCAAAAACTTCATTTGATGCTTCAACTTAGGTTATACATGCTCAAACTCTTCTCTGCAAGATTCTCTGTTAGAACTGCCAACTAAATTCCAAACACTATCAAATAAACATGAAATTGTGACACCTAATTAAATATATTTTAATTCATGAAAAATATATTATATCATCCTCATAGTAACCTCAACCAATCATATCATGACATATAATAGAAACTATTGGTCTTATAGACTAATATGTTGACCTTCTCTCTCATAAACTCCACTCAGCCAGATAAGCCATTTGGATTCAATGTTCCAACCTCTTATAATAAATTTAAGGATTATAAAAAGAATGGATAGATTATTCTATTCCCAAAAAACATAATTAAACACTTCAATTTATCACTTTTACATGAAAACACCTCAGGAAAGATCTTACTTTTGCCTAATTTTCTTACTATCTACACTACTAGGTCTGTTAGCAACTAGCCAACTTAGATCACCAAATTTTCACACTTGAGGTCCATAAACTATCCATAAAACTTCATGGATAACAACTTCAATTTTCACACTTTTACCTTTATCTACTTAGCAAATTTGACTCGATTAACTCTATCTTCCACAATAGATCTCTAAAAAATAAGCACTTTCTTGTAGGGTTTGCTCATTCACCTGAGAAACCAAACATACCTAGAGATGAATAGGAGAGTTGAATAAAACCTCAAATAACTTAGATAATAATATAAAATCATTCTAATCTCTTTCTAATAATATCTTCAACATTGATTCATTGTTAGGGTTCTTTTAGGGTTTAGACCAACTTTTAGTCTTAACGATCACTCATAAAACTTAGACCCTCTTTCTAAAAACCAATGATTCAAACTTTGAAATAGAATACTTCCTCATTTACCATGAACAAATTATATTCTCATGAAAATATTTCATGTTCTAACAAGCACTTTAAAAACCTTCTCGGGTAGATAAATCTTCATTCTATGCACTTGAGTAACCTTGAAATACTTTTTCAAGCCTTTTATTGTAAGCCTTGACTTGAAAATTTATGTAAATACCAAAAAAAATTGACTTAATTTTTTAAATGATTAATTTCTCACCCATTTCATAAAAACTTATCTTTATACCCTATTTAGCCACCATCTCTCTTCTTGCTTTCTAGGCCTTGACCTGTCAGTCATATTAGGTCTTGAAATTGACCTTCTAACCATTGTCCAAGCTCTTAGTACTTTATATGTATGCCATGAAATATCCTATAATGTTTAAATACTATCAAACATTATTCATATGTCTTTTCAACAACTCATGATGCCTCATTAGGCCAAGCAAGATATAAAATTAGTCTAGCTATAAACTTGGACTAAATTGCTTACTCCTGTAGACTTCATCTTGAAACATTCTTGAGTGCTTCGATTCCTCTTATGTATGATCAAGAAATATTATAAAATTACTATTATTTGAAGCCTACACAGAGAATATTTTGATCTTCTTACATATCTTTAGATCTCAACTAAGGATCTTTGTAGCATCTTCAGAGATGTACACACAAATCTTTAGAGCTAACCTTTTAATAATTTGAAAGGCCCTCAACACCTCATGTACAAACTCAAACAACATATCTCATGCTCAATCACTATCAAGCATTCTTTAGAGCTTCACTAAGAATCTTCATATCTCATTATAAGCCTCTTTAGAGCTATTTACATAGATATTTAGAGTATACAGCTTCTTCTTTAGAGATCACTCATTTTATTATGCTACCTTAACATACCTTCTCATAAGGTTTAGATAAAGCATTACAAGATTATTGATACTTGACATACTGACCTATACTTACTCATGATGATCTTAATGAAATTACTAACACTCACTATGTGGGCATAACAACTCATCAAAAATATAACTTGAGGCTTACTTAATCATACTTTGACATTAATGAAATAATATTGACATCAATGAAAACACTTATTCCAATAATTCAACAATCAATGACAATGTTCAATAATCTCCCCCTTAAATCAATGATAATTTTGAACACCCTCATTATCTCTAATCAATATCTCATCCCTCCTCATCCTTAATCACTCCATCCAATAACTTGATGGTGGTATTTTTGTAGGGTTTAACAATACTAGGAGCTACAAGTGGAAATTTGAGTGCTAGCATAAAATATAAGACATAGTGATTAAATGATGTGGAGGAAAATTTGAAACATAAATATTTATCACCTATAAAAAAATATGAGCCTATTAAAAATGATGTAATTCATAATTGAAGATCAGCCATAAAAAGATAAGCAAGTAAAACCACCATAGCACCAAAAATGGGTAGTAAATATGAGGATCACCAAGCTATGTGATTTCTTGAAACCAATCAATTGCTTCTTATATGAGTACATTTTATGATCTGAATAATTACATTGAAGGCCTTATATTTCTATGTCTATTTATTGATTCATCATACCAGAGAGTGGAAAATAATTTTCAAATGATTATAAAAAGTAGTCAAAAATCAGAAAATGGTGCTTAATTCATAACTTCAATATTCAATCCAATGAAGAGTGTCACACTATGATCTCTCTACTTGCACAACATGAGAAGTGAGTAAAATTTATCTATCACTATAAAAAGGTAAGTAGATAATATATTATGAATCCAATGATATGATCAGTACTAAAAATATCTCTACTTCCCCCAACAAGAAATTATATGAATTAAAAATAGTATTTCATTAACAAATGTAGATCAATGGTGAACCAATACACTTCATCATTTCCAATGGAAGTCAAAATAATTTAATTTATCCTAAATCATATTTTTAAAAATTTAAATTGAAATTGATGCATCATCAATAACCATATGCTAGTGTATGGTCTAGTGTAGGCCTTGAGAAATGGAACACCTAGTATTGTCACTTAGTGTACAAAATCAAACATTTTAAAGATGCAATCCTTTATGACATCTCACCATTAGAGTTATGTCATATTTTACATGTGGTCAACCATATATTTACCATTGACATGTATTTTATGATATAAATCCTTGAAATGTTGTGATAGATTGTCATGATCTAAAATACCATATATCGTAGATAGTTCATAAGCTTTCAGTCATTAGTGCTAGGAAATGCAAGAATCTTGTCAGTTATAGTAATAAGTATACTCTTTATGGTAATAAATAAATGTAATAACATTCTTGTGGCACCATATTGTAGTGTGTTTTGTCTAACAATAACAAATTCTAAATAATTGAACCATAAACTAGATAAATACAAGGATATCTTTCAATCACCTAAATAAGTCCCTACATATTGTACACTAAACAATACTATTGATTTGATCCCTTAACTACCTCTACCTCAAACCTCTTTATACAACATATCAATTCTAGAGAATGAATAAATCAAGTGTTATATCCATGAAATCATGGATTTTGGACACATCATGCCCAAATCATTGCCTTATAGAAGCCTAATTGTGCTTGCACCAAATAAGGATAGTGCATGAGGTTGTGAATCGATAAAAAAATATTATCAAGATTAAAGTGAAGAACTATTATCCTCATCTAAATATTAAAGCATTTTTATACCATAATTATGGTGTATAACTCTATTCCGAAATTTATTGTAGGTTTGGGTATCATCATATTCATGTTGAGCCTCTAGACATTTGGATTATAGTCTTAAAAACAAAGTAAGTATTACTTGACTAGGTGGTTATTCCTTTTAGGTTAAATCATGTATAAAATTCATTCATTGATATGTTGAATGACATCCTTAGGCCCTTTAACTATGCCATTTTTTTAATCTACCTTGATGAAATCCTAATCTTTAGAAAAAATGGGATGAACATCTACACCATGTTAAAATAATGTTTCACATTTTACAAAAACATGTTTTTATGATAACATGAATAAATGTTCATTTTCCATGTAAGAGATAAAATATTTGGGATACATTACACACACAATGAGGGCATGTGTGAACCTGATCAAGATTCAAGTCATGCAAGAATGAGAAACATCAAATAGCTTTGCATAGATTCAAATCTTCACAGATTTTGAAAATTATACAAGAGATTTGTGTTTAATTTTTATCCTTTTAACCAAGATACGAAAGGTGAAACTAAATAAAGTTGCATCTATTTAGCTTCACAATAAATTTGATAAACTAAAATTTAGACTCTATTTTTTTCTATTACTTGTGTTACTTGACCATAAATTTGAAAGATCATCCAATTCATTCAATAATAAAATTAACTATCACAAATGGGTATTGAAAACACAACAAGTCCTAGAAAAGAGTTAATTTATATTATAATGTATTAAACAACATATGATTGGATTTAAAGATACCTTTAGAGTATATACTTACTTGATATGATGAGGGAGTGATTAGGGATGATGAGGGATGGTGAGGGTCAATGATGGAGTCATTAGGGATGATGAGGGATGAGGAAAGAGTGATTAGGGATTATGAGAGAGTGATTAGAGATGATGATGGATGGATGATGATAGTCAATGAAGGACTAATTAGGGATGATAAAGGAGTGATTAGAGATGATGAGGGACAATGAAGGTCAATGAGGGAGTGATTAGGGATGAGAAGGGATGAGGAGGGAAAAATCAAGTATGATGAAAAATAATGAAGAAGCGATTAGGGATGATGAGCGATGAGGAAAGTGATAGAATTATCCAAGATACAACTGGTGAGAATCAAACACACAAACTACAAATGCAAAAGAAAATAGAAACAAAACTTTTTTATTGAAAATGAAATCAAACCAAAGAAAAATTATGATAATATTGCATTCATAATTCATCAAAAATAACTTACATTATAGGTAAATTTATAGGTACAAGAGAGGCATAGAGTCAATACATTTGGAAATGTGAACACAAGACATTTGTCAAATGGATTATGTGTTCCATGTGTAATATGTCAATATTTGTGGGTAAATGTCAAAGGTATCCTTACTCACTAATTTGACTACAATTTTCACATGTGCATGTGCACTTTAATGACCTCATTATTACACCTACGTGACCTCAATATTACACCTTAGCAACTTAAATACATGTGTAGGAATAATCCATAATAATAAATATTAAGAAAATAATATATTACACTTACACCCCCTTAAGTGTACTTATGTGGGTTAAAAAAAGGGGTCCCAAAAACATGGCCTAATGAGGTACCCAAATACAATACAACTCTCACAAAGTGGAGGAAAAGGAAAAAACTTATAAGAAAAAAATCCCCACCAAAAGAGAGAAACGAAGAAGAAGACTAAAATTCCCCATAAAGATGATGATAATGCATCCTATACCCCAAGAAGAGCATGAAAGTGAAGATACTTGCTCTCAATAAAGGGTTTGGTGAAGATATCAACTATCTGCTCTATAGTCTAGAAAAATTTGAGATTAATAACCTTTTCATGAATGAGCTCTCTAATAAAGTGCATATGATTATCAATGTGCTTGGTCCAATAATGTTGGATTGGATTCCTATAAATCTGGATGCTGCTTTGGTTGTCATAAAAGATGATTATGTGTCATTTGAACTATATACCAAACTCAATAAGAATCTCCTAAATCTAAATAGATTTAATAGTAGTATTTACATCCTTTATATATTTAGCCTCAATAGATGATAAAGCAATAGCATTTTGCTTCTTGCTAGACCAAATAATTAGTCATAAACGAAGTGAGAAACTATATCCTGAAGTGGACTTGAGATGTTGAATATCACCAGCCTATCTAAATCTATGTATCCAATCAAGTCAGTATTAATGACTACTCCATAGTGAATCTTGAAACTATGAGTACCCTAAATGTAGTGGAGAATATGTTTGGCTAATTTCTAATGTAGCTCATGTGGTGTCTACATAAATCTAGAGACCATGCCCACTACATATGAAATATTAGGTCTAGTGTGAGTCAGATAGATGAGGTTGCCAACAAGTTGTCTATACAAGGTAGTATCAACTAATAGAGAAGAACACTCAAACTCAAGTTTGAACCTAGAAATAAAGGGAGTCAGAGCTAGATTACAAGCAGCCATGTGAAATTGTGTAAGAAAATAAAGAGCATACTTGGATTGTGCAATGGAAATCCTTGAGTCGGACCATGAAATCTCAATAACAAGGAAGTAATGCAACAAACCCAAGTCAGTCATGAAGAATCTATCATGTAGATAAATTTTTATTGCTCTAGTGGGGGATGAATAAATCCCTATGATCAATAGGTCATCCACATATAAAACCATAATTAAGAGCAAATTATCTTACCATAATATGTAGACATTTAATTAGAATTGCATCTAGTGAACCTAACTATGAGAAAGATTGAATCCATATTGGCATACCAAGCTCGAGGGGCCTATTTGAGGCCATAGATATATTTATAAAGTTTACACACTAACAAAGAATCTTTCATAAAATATTGTGGCTACTCCATATATATCTCTTGCTCAAGGTAATCATGAAGAAATGCACTCTTCACATCCATCTGATGAACATCCCAATGATAATCTATGATAATGAAAAGAGTGAGTTAGATATAATTCATTTTAGCGACTAGAGAAAATGTTTCATTATAATCTATGCCATGAACTTGTGAAAATCATTTTGCTACCCATAGTGTTTTAACGTATCCAATGACCCATCTGCTAAAAAGTTTGTTTGATATATCCGCCTACATCAAACAAGTTTTATTCCCTTAGGAATAGGTACCAGATCCCTAGTGTGGTTCCTAATTAAGGAACTATAATCTTCATGCATAGATGTATCCCACTCAGGAATGCTAGATGCCTCAAAAAATGACTATGGATCTAAGGCACAAGCAATGAAAACATGTGGAATACCTTAAAATTATGAATGAGTCTACCTGACATCTAATGGATCCCTAACCCAAACACCTACACTTTGTAGAATCTATCTATAAATTAGATAATTAGGAGAAGATTATTAAATTTTAGAAATGTGATTGTGAATGGAATGAGGTGAATCCCTATCATTATCCTCATCATCTGAACTAGAAGAAGAATTCTCATCATCAAGTATCTAATCTAGATGACCTAAATCATCTGAACTATCATCATATCCCAGTGAGTCCAAGGAGAAGGGAGAAGTGTCAAGTGTGGAATATGATGGACCCTTATAAAATCATACACTCATCTCAATTAACAACTCATGTGTGGTAGGATGAAGAAGCCTATATCCCTTAATACCTTCTACATAACCAACAAATATGCAAGGGCTACTATGATGTTCCATGGCCTTACATTTATTCTTAGGAATGTGGGCCATAACTAGAGATATAAACACACTAAAGTGATCAAATTTGGGATTTTTATTTCTCCAATCTTAAAAAAGAGTGATTTCTTTCAATTCTTTATGAGGAACATGATTCTAGATATAAAAAGTATAGTTAATGGCTTCTACCTAATATTATGGTTCGAGTGATTTGGAGTACATCATACAGTTTTCTATTTCCTTAAAATATCTATTCTTATGTTATGTAACACCATTCTACGAAGTATTTTATGGAGTTGTTCATTATAGATCAATCCCTTCTAAAGTGCATAACTACTTAAATTGATAACTAACATACTCACCACCATTGTCTATGCACAAAACCCTAATGGTTTTCCCTAACTATTTCTCAACAAGAGCCTTGAAATCCTTAAAATGGTCAAATACCTCAAATTTTTGTTGAATAAAATACACCCAAGTAGACCTATAGAATTCATTTATGAAGGTAAGCACGTATCTATCTTTGTTGAATGAAGGCTTTGGAAATGGCCCAGAAATGTCACTATGAATTAGCTCTAAAATATAAAAAGCTCTCCATGATTTACCTTTGTCATATTTCTTTCAGTATGTTTACCAAGCATGCAACCTTCAAAAACACCATCATAAAATTGGACATGAGGTAACCCTATCACCATATCTTGTCGATTGAGTTGTTCTAAGTAGCGATAGTTTAAATGGACAAATCACTCATGCCATAGTTTATTCACCCCATCAAAATGAGTGAGTAATGTAGTAAAAGTGTATTCAAGAACAAAGTTTTAAAAGGTGTACAAACTTAACTCATGATTTTATTTCCTAATGTCCATTGTAGTATTACTATGCAAATCCCTAATGACCACAGAATTTGGAGTAAACTTAACTCTCTTGCCTAATCCAATGTGGGTGATTTGGTAAATAAATAGGAGATTAATTGATAGTGAGGGAACATAAAGACATATTAAAATGTTCCATCATCAACTTCAATATACCCTCTCCCACAAACTTTGATATAAGTGTTATCACCTATCAGAATAGGTGACATAGAACATGGCTCTAAGGATGAGAATAAGTCTCATGAAGAATCTATGTGATGTGAGACACCATAATCAATCACCCATGTGGATGGCTGAGATGAAATTGTAAAAAGGGCCTTGCCCTTAACTCTTCCCTTACTAATATCTTTTGCCTTAAAAGACACATGTGCCGATGAGATCGATTTGACTGAATCAGGGACATTGATGTTGTTTTTCTCAAGCATCTTTATTAGTTGATCAATCTATTTATTCATACATTTTGTTTCCTCGTGTCTAGTTATCTTTCAATAGGCACATGTGATACTCTCTTTATTGGGTTTCCCACCAGAAGAGGACTCATGTGATACTTTTGGCCTAGCATATGATTTTTTACCCTTTTTTAACTCTTGGTCCTTCTTGTTTTGTTTTTTATCCTTACTAATTGAAGTCTTTGGTTCATCATGAATCAATAAAGCATGTGATTTGAAGGAATTTAATGTACCCATTTGGATGAAATTTTATTTCTCCCTAGTTAATTCTTTGGCAAAATCATATAAGGATGGCATATTACATGAGCTCCTAGGGAATTTTTTGTAGTATAAAACGTAGAGACAAAAACTAAGTAGTTAGAACCTAACTTGGAAAGATTAGAGAGGATCAATTATTCATCCTTTTTCTCTATGCCACATAATTTCAATTGCAACCTATGCCACAAAAAGTCTTGTATAGTGTCAAAATTGCCTAGAGTCAAACTAATGAGCTCATTCTCTAGTTCATGCCCCCTCATTACATCCTGCTTCCCAAAGACTTGTTTCAAAATGTTTCAAATATCATATGGTGTTTTAGTAGATTCAATGTAAAAATTAAGTTAGGAGAAATAGAAAAAAACAAAAGACCATATGCTTCATCACACCTATTATACCACTTAATTTTATTTTCTCCAAGTTCTAGTTTAGTTTCCATATTCATCGTTATCCTATGTAAACCTTTTGCTTCTTAAAAAAAAATCACTTTATATTTCCAGTCATGATAATTGAATGGAGTGAGAAGAGAAACCAAATTGTGATCCATGATGTAGTGCAACCAGAAAATAAATGAGCAATAGAGATGGCAAGGCACAAAACAACCCCCCCCCTAAAACTATCAGAAAGAACCCCTCCATTTACAAAAGTTTGGCACTTTAAATTTTAGTGTGTATATAATTGGCACTTTATATTTTAGTGTATACAAATTATTTACACAATAGATCCCATCAAAGCTTAAGATATTGTGTAGGTCTAAAGACAACCATAAGCATAAGTATAGAGTTGATTCATGCAACTTAAACTATTGTAATAAGGATAGATGATGCATATAGTGAAAATAAGGTACTACATAGTATATTTGAACTCTGATACAATGAACTATATGTACATATCAACATAGTAAATTATGTATATATAGTCAACGTTATCAAAGTGCATGATTTGGTGTAGTATCTGCCATCACGTAATACACACAACAACAAGATGATTATTCAAGGTTATTGAATGCATAGTACAGTGTAGTACTTACTATTGTGCAATACACATAGCAACAAAGTGGTTGGTGTAGAAATGAGTCAAATATATGCATTAAAGACACAAATGACAATGCATGCTCATAAAAAAAGGACATCACTCTCAACCAAGAATGCATCCACAAATGAGCAATCTGTGTAATTATTACATAAGTGACAATGCAAGATCATAAAAAAATAGATGTTGAAATCTATCAAAAATGTTTCCATGAAGGTAATAAGAGTGTGAAACTATGGGTCAAGCAAAGAAGGAGAGGATAAAGTTTGTTTTACTTTTGAAGGGGTTTAACTGCCTGCCAAACTAAACCTCACCCTTCATCTTCATGAAATAGAATTAATGTTACAAAATTATGATCAATAACTCATCATAGTATGATTTTCCATAATAATATTGTTTTTATAAAAAAATTAAAAAAAAAATTCCTTACAATTTCTCCATCATTAAAATTATATTTTTTTAATAGTACCACAGTTAGTAAAACTGTGATAAATTTCACAATTCTTAACAAAATTACAAATTTTAAAATGTTCCAAAAAAAGAAACTAGGACACACAGAACCTAGAAATATTTTAGAGTGATTGTTTACCATTTTATCACAATCATAAAAACAATAGTCATTTTTATCAAAAAAAAGGTTTGCCAAAGAAATAACTTACAAATTTTGCCTTCTTAACAACAAAAAATTATTTAGTCTATTGTCCAACCATATTAAATCCTCTTTATAGATCTACAAAAGATTACTTATATATCTAATACAAGTAAAATATATGTAAATGCTATTGAAATTTATGAATTAGATAATAAAGGACTGAAGATGATACACTCATATCTATAAGATTCTCCTATACAATATAGGTTATAATACAAACCCGAAAACTATTCAAGCTTTTAATAAATTAACAACACAATGGTGTTCATTACCATAAAATAGCTCTGATACCATGACATAATTATCTAAGATCTAATTGGTGAGAATCGAACACATGAACTGTGAATGCAAAATTAAATAGAATCAAAACTCTATTGTTGAGAATGAAATCAAACTAGAGTAGAATTATGATAATATTGAATTTATAATTCATTTAAAGTAACTTACATGAGAGGTAAATTTATAAGTACAAGAGAGGCATAGAGCCAGTACATTTAGCAATATGAACACAAGACATTTTCTAAATAGATTGTGTGTTGCATGTGTAATATGTCAATATTGGTGGGTAAATGTCAAGGATATCTTTACCCATCAATTTGAATAAAATTTTCACATGTCTATGTGCACCTTAATGACATTATTACACCTATGTGACCTCAATATTATACCTAAGCAAGGTAAATCTATATGTAGGAATAATTCACAATAATAAATATGAAGAAAATAATATCCTACACTAATAGAAAGAGTGAGTAGAGATGAGGAGGGAGTGATTAGAGATGATGTGGGATAGTGAGGGTCAAATGAAGGAGTGATTATGGATGATAAGGGACTGATTAGAGATTATTAGGGATAATGAGGGTCAATGATGGAGTGATTATGGACAATGAGGAATGATGAGAGAGTGATTAAGGGTGATGATGAATGACTAAGAAGTTATTAGGGATGAGGGATGGATGATGAATGAGTGAAATTAATATAAAGCAGTCATTTTATATGTGCAGATCATCAATGTGACCTATGCTACCCCAATCACACCACTTTAGATCTTGTTCAAATTAAGTGATTTGCAAACTTCAATTTTGATAAACCTAGGACTCTTAGAAATGCCAGGAAGCAATCCAAAAGGCACAAAAATCTAAAAAATGACTATATGTTTACAAAAATAAACATCAATTACAAAATTTATGCTCTAAAATCCCTAGGTTTAATACTTAGACCCTAAAAATGCCTAAGTACTGACCATATTAGATTTTGAAAAACTATTTTTCACATTGTAAGGTGTGTAGCTGTGAAACCAACTCTATCAAATGCAGAGTGACCCTAATTTATTATATTTACCAAAATAAATTTAAAATATATAAAGTTTATACTTAAAATTTAGAGTAGTAAATATCAGTTTCAAGTCAAGATTGGCTTCATAATCTTGTTTTGGTGCTTTTCCATCCTTTTCAAGAGCAAATTTGTGTTTTCAAGTGTTATGAAGATATAACATGATCGTGTTATTAACGTGATCTTGTTTTGGTGCTTTTACATGTTTTTCAAGAGTAAATTTGTGTTTTTGGGTGTTATGAAGATATAACATGATCATGTTATTAATGCAATCACACTATTTGAATTTCGATTCAAACACTAAGCTTTTTGGCTTAAGAATGTCTTTGATTCCCAAGCCAAAGGCTTGGACTTATCAATTTGCAGTCGAATCTGAGAGTTTTGATAGAAAAAAACAAAATTCAACTTTGATTGCCAAATACACTATAAATTTCAATGATAAAATTCAAAAACTTAATACCATCGTGATGAGTATGCTCTCGTCTTTCTAAAAATATGATTTTTAGAATAATTTAAGGTTTCAAACTATGTTGATTTCTAACTATACCTTTTTTAGGACACTACATGCTCTATATATATATATATATATATATATATATATATATATATATATATATATATATATATATATATATATATATGTTCACATAATTTGTTTTTTGTTGATCCAAGTGCAAAATAAGTTATATGGTCACAAACTAGACCTAATTCTACACACATTCAAAAAAAATGATTTTCATTTTTTTAGGTAGTTAGGGGGGCGCACAATCGACTATCCATTTTTTATTAGTTTTCAAGATCTGTTTACTTGAAAAATTCATAAAAAAGTATTCATTGAAAAAATATAAAAAAATATAGGTCACAAATTATAAGATCCTATCTAAATATTCACCAAAGCATTTCAAACAATATTAAATGCTGCTCAAAAAATGGTGGGCCATACGGCCATCTATCTACTCTCTCTTTTTTTTTTTTTTTTTAAAGGGAGATCCTCTTCAAATTTTAAATATTTGACCTAGTGGAAATTAGACTCAAAATTCTACATTTCATGTTCTTACACCATCTTCAAATTTGGAGTGTAGATATCTTAAATTATCTACAAAAATTTAGATTTATGAAATTTTAAGAAAATCATGTCTACGAATGGGCACCTTTTTGTCCCCCAATTTGATGCATTTTCCCCAAATATTAATGAGTTTCTCAAAATCAATACAATTGCAATACTATCACAAGGATTAAATAAAAATTTAAAACATTTACTTTGCACTTGGAGATCTATGGAACTATGAAATCTTATATTTAAGAATAATTTTAGTTTTATTTATTGGATAAGAAGACAAAATTATTTTACTAAGTAGTAGATTTTTTAAAAAAATATATATTTTTTTAATATCATGTGGCTTTTAAAATTTAATTTTAGCATCTTAAAATTGACAATTTAGTACCAACTAATTAATAAAAAAGTAAATAAATTATTTTTTAAATATTTAATTTAGTATAAAATTCTTTAAAAAATATAATTGTTAAGAAATTTTAATATTGAACAAAAAATTTCGATTTTGATTGGTTTGTTGAAAATCTTTATGAGTGTTAATTGAGAGAGACTAAAGACCTAACAAACTTATAATTAATGTCCACCTGTTCAAGAAAACAATGGTTAGCAACATCAATGTGATATCATTAATGACTTTCTAATGATTTGTACTTCATCGTAACCATACTTCAATAACCACTTGATATACTAACACCCCAACATATCATATAGTTTTTTGAGGTGACTTTTTAGTCTTGCAATGCCACACTATTTGTAACAATAATCTTAATCAATAAATCAATAAAAAGCAACATTTTTTTATAAATGTTAGAAATTTTAATATTTATATTTAATTTTGATAATTTTTTAACTATAAAATTTCAAATTTTTAATATATTATTAAAATATGAAATTCTATTTTTAATAATTTAAATACATAATTTATTATTGATTATGTATTTTTATTTTAATTATCATTTATAAATGAAACTTTACTTTTAACAACTTAAAAATATGATTTATATCATCAATAATATTATTTAATTATTAAAAAATTATTAGAATTTTTAAGGCCTATATCTATCTGGGGTCAACCCATCTTTAGCTATATAGTACAACATCTTGAACCATCTTTATTAACTATTAGAATTTTTAAGGCCTATATCTATTGTTTGTTTCACCTCATGCACTTTGACTCCATTTATACATGGGATTATGCTAGAGGTTAGTTGGTTGTGTTCATTAAATTTAGTAGGTAATAGTCAATTATTTCACAACATGCATTAATGTGCCATCAAGATTGTTGTGACAAAATTTTATCAAAAGAAAATATTAAGAGGTTTTTTAAATGGTGAATTAATAATTTTAATTTTAAAATTAAAATTTTTTATTTATAAATTTATACATTTTTTATATATTTATTTATTAGAATATTTGATTGGAATTTTAATAAGATCTATGATATGTTAATACAGATTATATATATTGAAATAGAAGTTTATTTTGAAAAAAATGATATTTTTCTTTTTGTTTTTTAATTTTTAATATAAAAAATTTAAAATTTATATTTTACATTAAAAATTTAAAATAAGGTTGTTGGTTCATTAGTAAAATTGTTTGGTTCATAAAAAATTTATCAAAAATCAATTTTTATTAAATACAAAGATGCAATACCATAAGGAATGAGATCGGGTTCAAACTCTGAATAAATTTGATAGACCCTCAATTCTATATACTAAACCAAAACTTTGATTAACAAAAACTTTAACATAAAATATCAACATCTTACTTTCTTAAATTGCATTTTAAAAAATAATAATTTCATAATAATTATTTTCATTAATTTTGTTCTTAAAATACATTATCGTAACAATTATTAATAATAATATTCTTTCTAACATTTCTTTTATCCCTTGGGATTCAATTAGCTCTCTCTTAAACTTATAATACTTATAAATTTTTTGGTATTTTCCAACTATACATTGTATGTATACATCTTCTTCAAGATCTTGTATACACAACCTTTAGATTTATCAAACCTTAATCTAATCCATTATGAACACACAATCTATAATATTTCTTCAAAATATCTCCGCATGCCCATGCACTACCCAACAAACATCATGCTCACCCCAAAACCACATGCAAAGTGAACATTGTACACAACATGAAAGTGTTGACCATTAACCATACCCATCACCAATGCTTTGTGTCTCATTTCTAGGGCATGTCAATAGAACAACATGATACACTCTAATTCTATATTTGAATGACCTCAATTAATATATTTATGAAATCCATGTTTGGGGTTTAACATCTTTGAGGGGAATTTGATCGAACTATAACTGCAACAAAGGTTTGACAAATTTAAAATGAAAAATAAGAATTGTGTAGCGGTTCTTATTTTCATGGGAAAGATTGTTATTATAAAATAATAAAGAGAGAATTAGGTAGATAATATATATTTTATTTATTGTAAAAATATGTATCTTTCAAATATTATTATATATTATATTATAAAAAAGAAACATTACTCATCTTAATTTTTTTTAAATGAATGTTAATCAATTTCTCAAAATCAATACAATTGTAATATTATTATAGGTATTAAATAAAGTATTAAATAAAATTTTAAAACATTTACTTTGCATTTAGATATTTATGAAATTATGAAATCTTATATTTATATTTAAAAATAAAATTATATGGATGTCAATACATATTATATATAAATAATAAAGAAGGTGGGTTTTATGTTGTAAGTTTTATGTTTGAATATTTCTTGTCATTGGTAGTTGATTCCTCTAGATGGCATTACTCCCCACATCTTCAAAGATTGCTCTTGTAAAAAATAGTCAAAAAAAAATCACTTATCAATATCAAAAAAATATTAATTTTATTTATTAGATAAGGCAAAATTATTTGACCAAATTATATATCTGTGTGTGTGTGTGTGTGTGTGTGTGTTTTTAATGCTTGTGCAATACATACTAAATAATTTTAATAAATTAATAATTAATTATTATATTTATTCAAATCTATATTTACTTTCTTGTTTTCAAGATCAATTCAAGTATTAAAATTTATATACATGTCATTTTTAGAATTGAAGTTTAAAGTTTTAAAATTGACAATTCAATACCCACTAATTAATTGAAAAGTAAGTAAAATATTTTTTAAAAATTGAATGTAGTATAAAATTATTTAAAAAATATAAACCTTAAGAAATTCTAATATTGAGCAAAACTTCTTGATTTTGATTGGTTTGTTGAAAAATTTTATTGGTACTAATTGAAAAGCACTTGAAGACCTAATGAACTTACAATTAAGGTCCACCTCTTCAAGAAAATAATGGCTATCAACATCAATGTGATATCATTAATGACCTTTTAATGGTTCGCATTTTATTGTAAGCATGTTTTCATAACTATTCAATGTATTAACACTCAACATATCATATTAAAAAAAAATTGGGTGACTTTTTAGTCTTTACCATGCCACATTATTCGTGACAATAATTCTAATCAATAAATTGATGAAAAACATCAATTTTTGATAAATGTTAGAAAATTTTAATATTCATATTTAATTTTGACAATTTTTTAATCATAATTTTTTTTTACAAATACTTTATTTAATATTTCATTTGTTAAAAAAAATTAAAATAATAATTTTTAAATTTTATAGTAATAAATAATTTAATATTTTTTAAAACAGAAATTAGACACCAAATACGTGCCACCGCATATGCTACGCATGCCGTTTGCTGATAGGCTTACTTTTATACCGACTATGACTGATTTAGGAAAAAAAAAAAAAAAAACTGCAGTAAGACCCAAAATAGTCATGAAATGCTATAAATAAACTACTCTAAATTAAGTATAAGATGTTTATTAAATACTTGAGATGTGAAAATTTTAAAATTTAGACCTAACGGATGGAAATATAAAAAAATATTTAAATATATGTACATTCTATAAACTTTTTATAATATCAATAAATTAATGAATTCTAAATTTTAGAATGACAATGAAATAATGTTAATAGAAAATGAACTACATAAATATGGAGAGAGGCTTCACTTAAGTTTTATAATTTCAATTGATAGCTTATCAATTTATAATTTATGGGTTACGAATAGATGTCATCAAAGTTGGGTAACTTAACTACAGGGTCTAGCTAAGACAACTACCACAAAATTGTAAAAGGGTCAGGGTCCTAGTTAAAATGCACACATGTAAAAGGAAATGGTTGCATATGAGCTATTATATTGTTATGCCCTTGCCCTTGGGCTTTGAGAACATAATAGCATGAGTGCCTTCTTTGTATGCTCTTGGTCCCATCATTATATGCTCTTCATTCGTATGGTTTTCAAACTTCTAAATAATTACAAACTTTTTTTAAATAGAATTTGTTGCATAATGAAAGCTTCATTTTTCTATTGCATAGTTATTTTTCAAATGTTTTATTTTTTAATGTGTGGATGTTTATTCACTCATACCTATAGATATATCTCATAACATCATGCTTACATTGTTTTCTTCATCATCAACTTATGAAATAAATTAAATTAAACTTTAGGTATGAAAAGGAGACATAATAAACTTAATGTTTGGAAAAATTATTATCTGCATGGCTAATTAAATTGAAACCTAAATTAGGTTACTGGATGAACTAAACTTAAAAATCCTAAAATCATGGCACATGGCAACAAATAATGCATTTAAACAACTTCATTAGAAATAGTTCTTCTATGCAAACATTGCTCTTAATTTTGTGGAAAATATTATATATTTTGTTGTTAACTTAAAATTGCATTTCTTTTGGATCGAATGTTCTTGTAAGTAGAAAGAATATTGTCAATCACAAATATCTTAAATGTCTAATATAATGGTATTTCAACCAAATTAATCATAATTGTATAGCCATTATGACACCATATCATCGATATACATACTCAACTCATTTTGAGACTATTCCTCATAATTAAATAATTACAACTTGACTTTACAGTACCTATAACATGCTTTGATTTAAACTTAAATATTAAATAGTCTTTAAGATTTTTCTTTTACTTAATCCCTATCTTAATATACTTTTCATAAAACCTTCACATGTATTTGTTTCAACTAGTGAGAATTACTCATTAGTTGTTTTATTCTATTGTGTAATTTCTTTGTTCTTGAAACAATGTGCACTAATGATAAATATCATTCTAACTCATGGAGTTCACAAAAATACTCTTCAACAATTATAGTAAGAAATATCCACTATGTATCCCTTATTTCTTTAATTCCATGTACTCCTTTTAATTTAATATATTTATCACCCACCTATAATAGAATTTTACTATCAATAGAAATATCTAAATATTATACATAATTTAAATATGCATATTTTTAAGATGTCAAAAAAAAATTAATTTTGAGGCGTCTACCTTGGACTTTTCACATATCACATTGATTAATGATTTTATAGCCTCATTTGAAAAAAATATATTCACTGGTGATATTTTGCATCAATCTAGTTAAACCATTCTATCAGGATCAAAAACTCGGGACCAATATAGAAACTCTTCCCTTATTAATATATTTTACCTTAAAAGACTCATGTGCTGATGAGATCGATTTGACTGAATCAGGGACATTGATGTTGTTTTTCTCAAGCATCTTTATTAATTGATCAATTTGTTTATTCATACATTTTGTTTCATCATGTCCAGTTCTCTTTCAATAGGCACATGTGATACTCTCTTTATTGGGTTTGCCACTAAAAGAGGACTCATGTGATACTTTTGGCCTAGCATATGATTTTTTACCCTTTTGATGCTCTTAGTCCTTGTTTTGTTTTTTCTCCTTACTAATTAAAGTCTTCAGTTCATCATGACTCAATAAAGCATGTGATTTGAATGAATTTATTGTACCCATTTGGATGATAATTTATTTATCCCTGGTCATTTTTTTGGAAAAATTATATAAAGATGGCATACTCCATGAGCTCCTAGGGAATTTCAATTGCAACCTATGCCACAAAAAGTCTTGTATAGTGTCAAAATTGCCTAGAGTCAAACTAATGAGCTCATTCTCTAGTTCATGTCCCCTCATTACATCTTGCTTCCCAAAGAGTTATTCCAAAATGTTTCAAATATCATACGGTGATTTAGTAGATTCAATGTGAAAATTAAGTTAGGAGAAATATGCTTCATCATACCTATTATACCACTTGATTTTATGTGCACCAAGTTCTAGTTTAGTTTTCATATTCATGATTATCCTATGTAAACCTTTTACTTATTAAAAAAAAATTCACTTTAGATTTCCAGTCATGATAATTGAATGGAGTGAGAAGAGAAACCAAATTGTGATCCATGATGTAGTGCAAGCATAAACTAAATGAGCAATAGAGATGGCAAGGCACAAAACAACCCCCCCTGAAACTATCAAAAAGAACCCCTCCAATTACAAAATTTTGACACTTCATATTTTAGTGTGTATACAATTAGAACTTTAGTGTGTATATAATTAACACTTTAGTGTGTATATAATTGGCACTTTATATTTTAGTGTGTATATAATCAACACTTTAGTGTATACAAATTATTTACACAATAAATTCCATCAAAGCTTAAGATATTGTGTAGGTCTAAATACAACCATAAACACAAGTATAGAGTTGATTCGTGCAATTTAAACTATTTTAACAAGGATAGATGATGCATATAGTCAAAATAAGGTACTACATAGTATATTTGAACTCTGATACAATGAACTGTAGGTACATATCACCACAATACAATTGTGTAGATATAGTCAACATTATCGAAGTACATGATTTGGTGTAGTATCCACCATCACATAATACACACAATAACAAGATGATTACTCAAGGTTGTTGAATACATAGTACAATGTAGTTCTTACTATTGTGCAATACACATAGCAACAAATTGGTTGGTATATAAATGAGTCAAATATATACATTAAATTCACAAATGATAATGCATGCTCATTAAAAAAAGACGTCAGTCTCAGCCAAGAATACATCCACAAATAAGCAATATATGCAATGATTACATAAGTGATAGTACAAGATCACAAAAATAGATGTCAAACTCTATTGAAAATGTGTCCATGAAGGTAATAAGAGTGTGAAACTATGGGTCAAGCAAAGAAGGAGAGGATATAATTTATTTTGCTTGTGAAGGGGTTTAACTACCTGCCAAACCAAACCTCACCCTTCATCTTCATGAAATAGAATTAATGTTACAAAATTATGATCAATAACTCATCAACGTGTGATTTTCAATAATAATATTGTTTTTATAAAAAAATTTAAAAAAAACTTATAATTTCTCCATCATTATAATTATATTTTTTTAATAGTACCACAGTTAATAAAATTGTGATAAATTTCACAATTCTTAACAAAATTAAAAAATTTAAAATGTTCTAAAAAAAGAAACTAGGGCACACAGAACCTAGAAATATTTTAGAGTGATTGTTTACCGTTTTATCAAAATCATAAAAACAATAGTCATTTTTATCAAAAAATGGATTTGCCAAAGAAATAACTTATAGATTTTGCCTTCTTAACAACAAAAAATTATTTAGTCTATTGTCCAACCATATTAAATCCTATTTACAAGATCCACAAAAGATTACTTATATATCCAATACAAGTAAAATACATGAAAATGCTATTGAAGTTTATCAATTAGATAAGAAAGGACTAAAGATGATACACTCAGATCTATAGGATTCTCCTATACAATATAGGTTATAATACAAACCCAAAAACTACTCAATATTTTAATAAATTAACAACACAATGGTGTTCATTACCATAAAATAACTTTGATACCATGACATAATTATCCAAGATCTAATCGGTGAGAATCGAACACATGAACTGCAAATGCAAAATTAAATAGAAGCAAAACTCTATTGTTGAGAATGAAATCAAACTAGAGTAGAATTATAATAATATTGCATTTAGAATTAATTAAAAATAACTTACATGAGAGGTAAATTTATAAGTACAAGAGAGGCATAGAGCTAGTACATTTGGCAATATAAACACAAGATATTTTCTAAATAGATTGTGTGTTTCATGTGTAATATGTCAATATTGGTGGGTAAATGTCAAGGGCATCCTTACCCGTCAATTTGAATAAATTTTTCACATGTCTATGTGCACCTTAATGACATTATTACACCTATGTGACCTCAATATTACACCTAAGCAAGGTAAATCTATGTGTAGGAATAATTCACAATAATAAATATGAATAAAATAATATCTTACACTAACAGAAAGAGTGAATAGGGATGAGGAGGGAGTGATTAGAGATGATGAGGGCTAGTGAGGTTCAAATGAAGGAATGATTATGGACGATTAGGGACTAATTAGAGATGATTAAAGATAATGAGGGTCAATGATGGAGTGATTATGGACAATGAGGAATGATGAGAGAGTGATTAGGGGTGATGATGAATGAGTAAAATTAACACAAATTGGTCATTTGATGTGTGCAAGTCATCAATGTGACCTATGCTACCCCAATCACACCACTTTAGATCTTGTTCAAATTGAGTGGTTTGCAAACTTCAATTTTGATAAACCTAAGACTTTTAGAAATGCTAGGAAGCAATCCAAAAGACACAAAAACCTATAAAATGATTATATGTTTACAAAAATAAACATCAATTACAAAATTTATGCCCTGAAATCCCTAGGTTTAATACTTAGACCCTAAAAATGCCTAAGTACTAACCAGATTGGATTTTGAAAAACTAGTTTTTACATTATAAGGTGTGTAGCTGTGAAACCAACTCTATCAAATACAGAGTGACCCTAATTTATTATATTTACTAAAATAAATTCAAAGTATATCAAGCTTATACTTGAAATTTAGAGTAGTAAATATTAGTTTCAAGTCAAGATTGGCTTCATAATCTTATTTTGGTGCTTTTCCATCCTTTTCAAGAGTAAATTTGTATTTTCAGGTGTTATGCAGATATAATGTGATCATTTTACTAACATGATCTTGTTTGGGTGCTTTTACATGATTTTCAAGAGTAAATTTATGTTTTTGGGTGTTATGAAGATATAACATGATTGTGTTATTAATGCAATCACAATATTTGAATTTCAATTCAAACACTAAGCTTTTTGGCTCAAGAATGTCTTCGATTCCCAAGCCAAAGGCTTGGACCTATCAATCTACAATCGATTCTGAGAGTTTTGATAGAAAAAAATAAAATTCAACTTTGATTGCCAAATACACTATGAATTTCAATAATAAAATTCAAAAACTTAATACCATCGTGATGAGTACGCTCTCATTTTTCTAAAAATATGATTTTTATAATGTTTAGACTAATTTAAGGTTTCAAACTATGTTGCTGTCTAGCTATACCTTTTTTAGGACACTACATGCTATAAATATATATGTCTATATATGTTCACATAATTTGTTTTTCATTGATCTAAGTGCAAAACAAGTTATATGGTCATAAACTAGGCTTAATTCTACACACATTTTAAAAAAATGATTTTCATTTTTTTTAGGTAGTTAGGGGGCACACGGTCGACCATCTATTTTTTATTAGTTTTTAAGATCTACTTATTTGAAAAATAGATAAAAAAAGTATTCATTGAAAAAATATAGGTTACAAATTATAAGATCCTATCTAAATAATCACCAAAGTGTTTCAAACAATATTAAACACAACTCAAAAAATGGTGAGTTGCACGACCGTCTATCTTCTCTTTTTTTAAAACAAAAAGGAGATCCTCTTCAAATTTTAAATATTTGACCTAGTTATACTTAACCATTTTTATAAAAAAAAAGTGTTTTGAAAATTAGACTCAAAATTTTATATTTCATGTTCTTACACCATCTTCAAATTTGGAGTGTAGATATCTTAAATTATCTACAAAAGTTTAGATTTCTAAAATTTCAGGTAAATCATGTTTACGAGTGGACTCCTTTTTGCCCCCCAACTTAATGCATTTTCCTGAATATTAATGAGTTTCTCAAAATCAATACAATTGCAATACTATCACAAAGATTAAATAAAATTTTAAAACATTTACTTTGCACTTGGATATTTATAGAACTATGAAATCTTATATTTAAGAATAAAATCATATGGATGCCAACACATACAAATACATTAAAAAATGTTAGTTTTATTTATTGGATAAGAAGACAAAATTATTTTACTAAGTAGTAGATTTTTTTTAAAAATAATATTTTTAATATCAGTGTTTAATACTTTACAATACATACAAAATAATTTTAATAAATTAATAATTAATTGTTATATTTATTCAAATTTATATTTATTTTCTTGTTTCAAGATTAATTCAAATGTTAAATGTTATAGACATGTCGCTTTTAAAATTTAATTTTAACATCTTAAAATTAACAATTCAGTACCCACTAATTAATAAAAAAGTAAATAAATTATTTTTCAAATATTTAATATAGTATAAAATTGTTAAGAAATTTTAATATTGAACAAAAAATCTTGATTTTGATGGGTTTGTTGAAAAAGTTTATTAGTGTTAATTGAGAGCGACTAAAGACCTAACAAACTTATAATTAATGTCTCCTTGTTCAAGAAAACAATAGTTAGCAACATCAATGTGACATCATTAATGACTTTCTAATGGTTCGTACTTCATCGTAACCATACTTCCATAACCATCTGATGTACTAACACCCCAACATATCATGTAGTTTTTTGAGGTGACTATTTAGTCTCTGCTTTGCCACACTATTTATAACAATAATCTTAATCAATAAATCAATAAAAAACAATAATTTTTTTATAAATATTATAAATTTTATTATTTATATTTAATTTTGATAATTTTTTAACCACAAAATTTTTAGTATATTATTAAAATATAAAATTTCATTTTCAATAATTTGATTCAATAATTTGAATACATAATTTATTTTAATTTATTATTAATTATGTATTTTTATTTTTATTTTAATTATCATTTATAAATGAAACTTTACTTTTGACAACTTCAAAATGTGATTTATATCATCAATAATATTATTTAATTATTAATATTAACTTAAGATTATTTTAAATAAAGAGAAGCACTTGTATTTGAAGCTCAAATACACTTTGCTAACAAAATAGTCAAAACTAAAATTATTTAGTAAGTAAAAAGATCTGTAGACATGTAAAATAGAGTTTATTTTGAATAAGGAAAAGTTTTTTGCATATATAAATGGTTCATGGTGCCAAGCTTATATAACCGTAATAAAATTTTAAAACATTTACTTTGCATTTAGATATTTATGAAACTATGAAATCTTATTTTTAAAAATAAAATTATATGGATGTCAACATATACAAATATATATATATATAAAGTAATAAAGAAGGTGGGTTTTATCTTGTAGGTTTTATGTTTGAATTTCTTTTGCTATTGGTAGTTGATTTTTTAAGATGGTATTGCTTTTCACGAGTATTCAAAAGTTTTTTTTATAAAAAATAGTCAAAAAAGAATCGCTTACCAATATCAAAAAAATATTAATTTTATTTATTGAATAAAAAGACAAAATTATTTGATCAAATAGATGATATTTTTTTTAAATAACATTTTTAATATGAGTGTTTAATGCTTGTACAATATATACTAAATAATTTTAATAAATTAATAATTTATTATTATATTTATTCAAATCTATATTTACTTTCTTGTTTTCAAGGTCAATTCAAATATTAAAATTTATATACATGTCATTTTTAGAATTGAAGTTTAATATTTTAAAATTGACAATTCAATACCCACTAATTAATAAACAAATAAATAAAATATTTTGTAAAAATTTAATATAGTATAAAATTATTTAAAAAATATAAACGTTAAGAAATTTTGATTTTGATTGGTTTGTTGAAAAACTTTATTGATACTAATTGAAAAGGACTAAAAACTTAATGAACTTACAATTAATGTCCACCTCTTCAAGAAAATAATGGCTATCAACATCAATGTGATATCATTAATGACCTTTTAATGGTTCGCATTTTATTGTAAGCATATTTCCATAATTATTCGATGTACTAACACCCAACATATCATATATATATATAATTTGGCAATAATCTTAATCAATAAATTGATGAAAAACATCAATTTTTTTATAAATGTTAATTTTTTTTAATAATTATATTTAATTTTGACAAATTTTTAATCATAATTTTTTTTTATGAATAATTTACTTAATATTTCATTTTTTTAAAAAAATTAATATAATAATTTTTAAATTTTATAGTAATAAATAATTTAATATTTTTTAAAACAAAAATTTGACAAATAAAATAACACATGTGCAAGGAATTAGACACCGAAGAGGCTTACTTTTATAAAGAAAAAATGACACGAATAGTTTTCACATTGAATTAGGGGGAAAAAAAAAAAAAAAACTGCAATAAGACCCAAAATAGTCATATGAAATGCTATAAATAAACTACTGTAAATTAAGTATAAGATGTTTATTAAATACTTAAGGAGCATATATTAAAATTGAGTGGTGGGTATCAATTCGAGTGGTAAGTGTGATTAGTAGATAAGAGTAGTTTTTAGGATAATTTTTAAACTGTCAAGAAGTTTAGTAGTTAGTAGTGTCTTTCGATAAATCATTCTATATGATATAAAAATTAAGAGCTTCAATTTATGTTAGTTATTTTTTTATGTCAAAGTTATTTAAATTTAAAATATGGCAATAGAAAATAATATCTAAATATATAGATATGCTTTAATTTTTTTATAATTTGAATAAATTAAAAAATCTTAAATTTTAGAATGGCAATGAAATAACGATGATAGCAAATAATCTATATAAAGATGAAGATATAGTCTTTGATTAAGTTTTATATGATAATTCCAATAAATAAATTATCAATTTATAAGTTATGGGTTATGAATGGATGTTATTAATGTCGAGTAATTTAATTACAAATTTTAGCTAAATAATTACTATAGAACTGTAAAAAGGACAGGGCTTTGTTAAGCACACACGTGTAAAAGGAAATGGTTGTCTATGAAATATTAAGTTGTTAAGCCCTTTCCCTTGGATCTTGGGTACATAATAACATGGGTGCCTTCTTCATATGTTCTTGGGCCCACTATTATGTGCTCTTTATGCTTATGGTTTCCAAACTTTTAAATGTTTACAATTTAAAAAAAAAAAAAAAAATAGAAATTGTTGCATAATGAAAGCTTCACTACTCTATTACATAGTTATTTTTCAAATGTTTTATTTTTTAATATGTGAGTATTTATTTATTCATACTTATTGATATATCTCAAAATATTAGTTACACATTTTAACGTTTTGAATAATTTTCTACCATTATCTTCTTCGTCATCAACTTATTAAAAAAAATTAAAGTAAACTTTGAGTTGAGCACAAATTATTATTTGTATGGCCAATTAAATTCAAATATAAAATATGTTACTGTGTGAACTAAATTTAAAAATCCTAAAAGTATGACACATGGAAACAAATAATGCATTGCAACAACTTCACTAGAAATGTTAC
This sequence comes from Torreya grandis, assembly GCA_037957365.1. NCBI lineage: Eukaryota > Viridiplantae > Streptophyta > Pinopsida > Cupressales > Taxaceae > Torreya > Torreya grandis. The sequence goes on from JARHVA010007134.1 coordinate 657,712, forward strand.
ATATTTTGTTGTTAACTTCATTTTGTATTTATTTTAGACTCATTGTTCTTGTAAGTAGAAGGAACATTGTTAATCACAAATATCTTAAGTGTTTAATATAATGTTGCTTCAACAAAAATAATCACAAGTTCTGTATATAGTCATTATGACACTATATCATCAATATACATACTCAACTCATTCTATGACTATTCTTCGTAATTAAAAAATTAAAACTTGACTTAACTATACATATATTATGTTTTTATTCGAATTTACAAATAAAATAATCTTTAAGCTTTTTCTTTTACTTAATCTCTATCTTATTATGCTTCTCTTAAAACTTTCACATTTCTTTGTTATAATTGGTGAAAAGAACCCATTATCTATTTTATTCTATTATGTTTTTTTTTTTTCTTGAAATAATGTGCACTAATGATAAATATCATTCTAACTCATGCAATTCACAAAAATAACCTTCAATAATTATAGTAAGAAATAGCCACTATGTATCTCTTGTTTCTTTAGTTCTATGTGCTCCTTGTAATGTAATATATTCATCATTCACCTATAATAGCATTTCATTATCAATAGAAATATAAATATTATACATAATTTAAATATATATATTTTTAAAATATCAAAAAATATTAATTTTGAGGCATCTATCTTAGATTTTTTACCTATCACATTGACTAATAATTTTATTACTTTATTTGAAAAAAAACATTCACTAGTGATATATGATATTAATCTAGTTACACCATTCTATCACGATCAAAAACTCTTTCCAAGAAAAAAATACTTCAAAATCCACTGTATACCCAATATATTACAATTTCTTGATCGACTTCTCCAAATAAAAAGAAAAAACTTTAATTTAGTGATTAAATAGATGCCAAATTTAAGGTTGAAAATGTCTTGTAACATGTAAACACACATCAATAAAAGCTAATTAAATGTTTATTAAATATGTAAGAAAATATAGGGATAAAAACTTTATATCTTATTTATGATGTGATAAATTTATATAATAAATTAATGATTTAAATAGGAAGCATATAGAAAATTTAGTGATGGGAATCAATTCAGGTGGCAAGTGTGATCAGTAGACAAGGACAGTTTCTAGGATAGCTTATAAATTGTCAAGAAGTTTAGTAGTTAGCTGCGTCCTTTGACAAGTCATTGCATATGATATAAGAATTATGAGCTTCGGTCTATGTTAGTTATATTTTATAAATTAAAGTTATTTAGACCTAATGGATGGCAATATAAAAGAGTATTTAAATATATTTAAATTCTATAAACTTTTTATAATTTTAATAAATTAAGGAATTCTAAATTTTAGAATGACAATGAAATAATGCTAATAGAAAATGAACTATATGAATATGGAGAGAGAGTCTTCACTTGAGTTTTATATAGATAATTCCAATTGATAGCTTATCAATTTATAATTTATGGGTTACAAATGGATGTCACCAAAGTTGGGTAACTTAACTATAGGGTTTAGCTAAGACAACTACCACAAAACTATAAAAGGTTTAGGGTCCTAGTTAAAATGCACACATGTAAAAGGAAATGGTTGCATATGAGCTATTATATTATCATGCCCTTGCCTTTGGGCCTTGAGAACATAATAGCATGGGTGCCTTCTTTTTATGTTCTTGGTCCCATCATTATATGCTCTTCATTCTTATGGTTTTCAAACTTCTAAATATTTACAAACTTTTTCTAAATAGAATTTGTTGCATAATGAAGGCTTATTTTTTCTATTGCATAGTTATTTTTCAAATGTTTTATTTTTTTATGTGTGGATGTTTATTCACTCATACCTATAGATATATCTCATAACATCATGCTTACATTGTTTTCTTCATCGTCAGCTTATCAAATAAATTAATGTGAACTTTAGGTGAAAAGGAAACACAATAAACTTAATGTTTGGAAAAAATTGTTATCTGCATGGCTAATTAAATTGAAACCTAAATTAGGTTATTGTGTGAACTAAAATTAAAAATCCTAAAAGCATGACACATGAAAACAAATAATGCACTTAAAAAACTTCATTAGAAATGATTCTTTTATGCAAGCATTGCTCTTAATTTTATGGAAAATATTATATATTTTATTGTTAACTTAAAATTGCATTTCTTTTGGACCAAATGTTCTTGTAAGTAGAAAAAATATTGTCAATCACAAATATCTTAAATGTCTAATATAATGGTATTTCAGCCAAATTAATCATAATTGTATAGCCATTATGACACCATATCATCAATATACATACTCAAATCATTATTGGATTATTCCTCATAATTAAACAATTACAACTTGACTTTACAGTGCCTATAACATATTTTGATTTACACTTACATCTTAAATAGTCTTTAAGATTTTTATTTTACTTAGTCTCTATCTTAATATACTTTTCGTAAAACCTTCACATTTATTTGTTTCAACTAGTGAATTACTCATTAGTTGTTTAATTCTATTGTGTAATTTCTTTGTTCTTGAAATAATGTGCACTAATGATAAATATCATTCTAACTCATGGAGTTCACAAAAATACTCTTCAACAATTATAGTAAGAAATAGCCACTAAGTATCCCTTATTTCTTTAGTTCCATGTACTCCTTTTAATTTAATATATTTATCACCCACCTATAATAGCATTTTACTATCAATAGAAATATCTAAATATTATACATAATTTAAATATTAATATTTTTAAGATGTCAAAAAAAATTAATTTTAAGGCGTCTACCTTGGATTTTTCACATATCACATTGATTAATGATTTTATTGCCTCATTTGTGAAAAAAATATTCACTAGTGATGTTTTGCATCAATCTACTTAAACCATTCTATCAGGATCAAACACTCTTTTCAAGAAAAAAAATGGACTTCAAAATCTATCGTATCCCCAAGATATTACATTTTCTTGATCAACTTCTCCTAGTAAAAAAGATTTTTTTTTAATTTAATGGTTAAATAGATTTAAAATTTAAAGTTGAAAATGTCTTATAACAGTCAAATAGACATGAAATTTAAGGTCCCCGTTAATTGTTAATAACTCACAAATATTACAGTCTACCACCACCTTTGATTATCATTTTAGAACGTCTACCAATGCAATTATGATTATAAATAAAACTTGAGTCTTTCACTCTTTAATTGAAGATGATACCAATTTAATTGGCATTATGTCCTACCAAATATAAAAGAAAGTAAGATTAATAGTCATATAGCTTGTATTCAATATTAATGTGCAAGAGCTAATTGCATTATGCCACATACAATTTATGGGTATTGAAATACTATATAAGATCAAATTATTTATAATAAATCAATTTAAAATCTATTTTTCTCTCTAATTAACCAATAAAATAAAAAATAATATATTAATGATACAATAATTTTACTGGTTGATATTTTTCATACAACAATTGAATATCATATAACATACTTATTATTGTATGCATGCACAAATGTTAGAGCCACAAATACAAACAAAAAAATAAAAACATAATGTAAGAACCCTACTCTAACAAATGAAATGTACCTTTGATGAGCAAAAGAGATAAATGTGCATATGTTCACTTAACATTGAAGATTTTCCCTTTAATGTATGGATTTTGTCGATTGTGGGTGCTCAATGAAGCTTGCACAAAAACTTGTTAATGTATCCCCTTGTCAATTAGATGATTATCTTGATGAAAGGATGCATGATGGATTCTTGAAGTAACATAATATCATTAAATCTCTAAGTCTCACTTGTTAATTTGGTATAGTCTCATTAGGCTATCATGGCTTGATTTAAGTGATGGAAGAGAGCTCAATTTATAGAGTTTGAGAAAGAAGAATGGATGATAGATTTTTATCCAAGATCAAGGGTGATAAATTAGTCAAAGATGGTGATTTGTCTCATAAATAGAGGAGTTTGGATGGGTATGGACATATCATGAATTAGGAGTGGTGCACTTACACCTTTGTCCCCTTTCCTTGGATTTCAAGAGATTTTTCAAGTGGATGAGTGATGTCATTGATTAGAGATGGAAACTTGATGTGATGATATTTGCTTTAAGGTTTTTAGATATCATGAAAATTAAATTTCCATGGGTTTTATGATTAGACTAATCAACTAGCTAATATGATTTGCTAGTTAACTAGTCCAGTTTGATTTATGTGTAATTGGCAAGGTCCAAGTGTAATAGGATATCGAGGGAAGATATGAATAGTGATGAGTTGTTTATGGAAGTTGATGATGGAATTAGGGTTGAATAGGGACAAATTGGGGTTTAAATAGGGAAATTAGTGTTTGGTATGGATGGTAGAATTAGGGTTTAACATGAATAAAGGGATTTAGGATGGAATGATAGTTGAATTGGGTTTGGTATGGAATGTGATGATGAAAATTTAGTGTTGACACCAAAGTGGTATATTATAGGTGTCTAAAATTTCCCCCTCTTTGAAAGGGAATTTTTATTGGATGAAGTGGATCAAGTAACAACCTTTCAAAAATGAAAAAATTGAAAAAAAGGGCACACAAGGATGCTCGAATTAGTGCAGGATGAAAATTATATGATGTGATGCCCTTTCAAGGGGCCATATAAAGGTGAAAAACATGGATGACCTCTTGAAATGAGAAGAATGATGGAAAATTGATAGGAAAAATGTGAAGAAAGTTCATCTAGGTTATAGTAGAATGTGACAATGATAGAGAAGGATGATGATGGATATAGATATGGGATATTAATGCATTTATGAATGTAGTTAACTCACTTGAGCTATGGATTGGATGTTTTGATTAAGGTTGTTTGATGTATATGAGGGAGTGGATTGTGAATAATATATATTGATGATAAAGTTACATGTTTGGTTTTCCCTTAGTAATGATATATGCAAGGGAGTGAATTAGGGAATTATATATCCAAATGTTTTTGCACACTTTGATTGAATTGATGGATTATAGATCGATTAACTAAGATATGCAAGCATAACTCATAGAGATAACTAATTTCCTAAATTGATGATGTGATGACCACATTGATGGATGATTGAGGAACATCATTTCAAATAGTGAATAATCTAAAAACAAAATGGGGACATGAGGATGACGTTAGTCGTAATGGATTGATACTCATACTATAATTGAATTATATTTCAGGTTAGATTGATCAAATATATATTAGATGAGATTATATTGAAGTAGATTAGATGTGGATCATTTGAGATTAGATTTTATTCGATGAGATAATATTAGATGATTAGGATTAAAGTCTCATGCAAAATATACATAAATAGGTGGTGCAAATGTGTAATTAGATATGGATTGTTAAATTTAACATAAATGTATGGTGATGATGGATGCGTAAGTTGGGAACATGCTACCAAGCTTATGTGAATTCTAGATATTTGAGAAACCATTTTTTTAGGATATGAAAAGATGAACAATGTTATGGTAAAACCATGGTGTCATTGTTTTTAGATGCCATAAAACTAACTCATATACAATAAACAAAAAAAAAACACAAATAAACAAGCAAACGAACAAAACACATGGACAAAAAGTAGATGATTTAGGTTGTTTTTTATTTTGTTTTATGGATTTTATTTCTTTTTTGGATTTAATGATTTTATATTTTTGTAGGGGGATTTTTATTTTATTTTTGATTTTATATTATTTTGGGGATTTTCTATATTTTCTATTTTTTAGGATTTTTTGAGGTTTATTGCCAAATGGTACCAATAAAGGGAACCCTTGCTATAGTAACGAGGATGGTAGTGGTGTTGGATGGAATGGATTCATGATGATGTTTAGGGATGAATAAGGATAGATAGATTAGGGATGATTAAGGATGGATACAAAATGATTGTGGAAGAATAAGGATAGATATAGATAGATTAGGGATGATTAGGAATGGATAGGACTGATGAGGGATGATGAGGGACAATGAGGTAAAAATGATGAATAAGAAGATGAAGAATAAGACTTCATTGTCATTGTAGAACATCTACCAATGCAATTACCATTAGAAAATAAAACTTGGGTCTTACACTCTTTAATTGAAGATGATACCCATTTAGCTGGCATTATGTCTTACTAGATTTTTTAATAAAGTAAGATTAATAGTTGTTTAACTTGTATTTAATAATACTATGTAAGAGTTAATCACACTATACCACATAAGATTTATGGGTATCAAAGTACTATTTAGGATGAACTTATTTTATAATAAATTAATTTAAAATCTATTTTTATCTCTAATTAACCAAGAAAATAAAAATAGTATAGTAATGATATAATAATTATATTAGTTGATATTTTTCATACAACATTTAAATGCCATATAATGTACTTATTATTATATGCATGCACAAATGTTAGAACAAAAAATACAAGATAGAAATCAAAATATAATGTGAGATCCCTACTCTGGAAAATGAAATAAACCTACAATGAGAAAAAGAGATAGCTATGCATACCTTTACTTACCAATGAATATTCTCCCTTTAATGTATGGATTTTATCAATTATGGTTCTCAATGAAGCTTGCGCAATAACTTTGTTAACATGTCTCCTTGTCGGTTGGGTGATTATCTTGATGCAAGGATGCTTGATGGATTGAAACTAACATGATCTCCTTAACGATCTAAGGCTCACTTGTTAATTTGGCATGGTCTTATTAGGCTACCATGGATTGATTTAAGTGAGGGAGGAGAGATCAACTTATATATTTTGAACAAGAGGAATGGACAATAGATATTGATCCAAAAGCAAGGGCTCTAAATGAGTAAAATATGGGGGTTTGGATTTTAAATGGAGGAGGTTGGATGGGTATGGACATGTCATGAATAAGGAGTGGTGGACTTACACCTTTGTCCCCTTGCCTTAGATTTTGGGAGATTTTTTAAGTGGATGAGTGATGTCATGGATTTGAGATGGAAAGTTGATGTGATGATATTTGATTTATGTATTTTATATACCATGTAAATTATATTTCCATGGATTTTTATGATTAGACTAATAAACTAGATACTAGGATTTGCTAGTTAATTAATGTCAGGATCCTACTCCACCAATAAGAGTATATATATGATTACCTCTTGTATTAGCAACTAAACATGGAATTTAACCAGAATGAATAAGTAACTAGAAATATGAAACAACACAGGGTATGAGAGACAATACACAATTGTATTAATAATCACTCAGAAGAAAATACAATAAAGAAGATGCCACTTCTTCCACCTCAAAGGCTTGCCACACCTCAAGGACTTCTTCCCTCTCTCTCTTACGGTCCCAACAATAAACTCCAATACAGAGTTGGTGTTCACATCCACCAGTCAGTAACAACACTGCCAGTACACCAAGTACATAACCGTACTCCAAGTAGATTTCCCTTTCCTTGCTGCCACCTACAAATCAACAGACCTTACTTACCCTGTAGATATCTCTACACCCTGAAGAACCCTTGTCCTTGCCTCACCAAGTCCTTATGATTCTTCAACCAGTACCCCAGTGGATCTTCTACCAAAACTTGCACACCTGCAACTCTCCAAGATCATACACACTCAGCACCCCTTTGGAACTAGGAGGAACACACCATGCTCTCTTCCCTTTGAAGGAGCTAATATTTGCTCTCTTACTCTCTAGAACACTTTACAATACAACCCATGAGTCTATTATATAGATCTCATCCAAAAAATAATTAGACATCTAATTACAATAATTAGATCTACAGCTTCTAGTCTAAATTTGGCTCTTGACATGCAAACACTTGGTTCGTTAACTAACTACTCGTAAAACTTGCAGTTTTGAACTGCACAGGTGACCAACGTCGGTCCCTATCTGACTGAAGGTGATCGACGTCAGCTGATCAGATCGACGCCAGTTGCTCTACAACTCAGCAACCTTCAACAACCTCCTCCCCTATTTGCATCAGTGAAGCTTTTAGCTCCACAACCTAACAATCTCCCACTTGGAGATAAATAGCTGCACCTATACCTATACCTGTACCTTCATCTAATTCATTCCCTAGCTTGTATCCCTCTTCAAGATCAATCCTGAAGACCAACCACCACACATCCTGTGATGCTACACCTGTCATCCAAGTAACTTGCCACATCCGAACCTACAAACCCACGTAGTGAAGACCTTGACCCTGCATAACATGAATCCCTACTGATGGTCCCTCTCAGATACCTGAGAATCCACCTTCCTTGAATTGGCTCCAAACTCTCTGACAACTCCCACTGCTTGGGAAAAAACTTAGGTCTACACCAGACCTTATGTGATTTCAAACCCTATTCTAAGCTAAGCTTAAACTGTCCAGCCCTTGGTGTGCTTACCGATTCTGCATCCTGCATCTTGAACCTCGCCAACACCTTCTTCACATCAGCTCCCATTAGAGACAAAATCTCCATGTCTCTGATGCCAAAGAATTTTGCTGCTCCAAATTATTCATGACATACCTCTGAACTAACCTTACCCTTAGCTCAGCAAATCCTTGTATGTACAAACCTGCTAACATATCACCCACATACAGTAACAGGATAATGTTGCAACCATCATCCACCTAGTAAGTCAAACACAATGGTTACATTGACATTGACTGAAGCCCTAATTTGTCATCCACTTGTCAAAACCTGTACCACTGTCCTGCAGCTTCCTCAAGACCATATACCTTGGCCTTCCGTCTCACGTATCCATCCACTCTCTTCTTCAACTTGGGAATCCATCTGTCTTTTAGTGCTTTCTTCCAGCTGACAACTCCACCAACAAACTCCTATTTGGTTATTCTCTAAGGACTCACACTCCTCATCCATGCCAAGCTCCCACTATTTCTGGATTCTACCTGCATTGCCTCTTCACGTCTTCCTAGTTCTCGACCATCAGTAAGCAACTAGTAAGAAGGTGAACAATGAATATGAGGTCCACTTACCCTTTCAGTCCTCCATATGGGCATTTGAGACTCCTTGACAACTTGTTGTCTACCCAATATCCGTTTCAGTGACCGATCTCAGTCATCTCCCAATTTGCACTCGACTGATGTCAGTTCTCTGTGACTGACCCTATCTATTGATGTTGGTTTCCTGATCGATGCTAGTGTACCTCTTGCCAATGTTGGTTGCTGTATGACTGACGTCAGTTCCTTCTACCTGACACCACTGACTCTACTGATCTACACATGACCGACATCAGTACCCATCTGTTCAATGTCAGTTCCTCCTGACAGATGTTGGTACCTGTGTTCGCCTGTGAGTGATGACTTTTTACCCACGAGCTCCTTTTGGATCAAAACCCTATTCAAATCAACATAACCCTGCTCAAAATAATTCAGTCCCCTCAACTGATCTCTATCTGTCATCTCCTCCATGAACACCAAGGCTTTCCAGTTCTTAAGTTTGTCAAAGATATCTATCTTCCACTTAAGAACATGCATTCCCCTCCTACATATGTGACCAAGCCTACAAAGCCACATCTCTGCAACAGAAGGTGAATCAGTAATATAAGTAGATAGATAAAGGATACCTACTTTCTTACCACCGTCTAATTCAAGTACATCTACTATGAGAGTTACTATGCATCTCCCATCACCCAACTTTCCTAAAGAAATTAGACTCATCTCCAAGACTGGTACCTGCATGACTTCCTTCAACACCTGTGTGTTATCCGTCTACAATTTTAGCTTCACTTCCCCTTTGCCAACAATCTAACAAGGCTCACCAACTCCTAAATAAATCTCTCCAAAGTCTCCAAAGACATACCCATGAAAAGATGCTCTATTTTAGGCTGCATGGAAAGAGGCAACGAAATCTATAGACCAAGATTCTACTTTATCCAGAGCAACTTGTGCAACAACACCTGTAACATCTGCTTCTACACGTTGATCTTCTAGCGACCAACAATCTCCCTTTACCTGCTCTTTCTTTCCATCAATCTGACCATTCATGTTATTCAGTTTCTCCATTCGTAGCTTACTTTCTTCTGCCATTGCTATACTCCCACTCAATCTGAAACCCCTGAGAGTGACCTGTAATCAACAAACACTAACCAGATCTGAACCACCTATTAGTCAACCCAACCAAAAGCTCTGATACCAACTGTCAGGATCCTACTCCACCAATAAGAGTATATATATGATTACCTCTTGTATTAGCAACTAAACACATAATTTAACCAGAATGAATAAGTAACTAGAAATATGAAACAACACAGGGTATGAGAGACAATACACAATTGTAATAATAATCACTCAGAAGAAAATACAATAAAGAAGATGCCACTTCTTCTTCCACCTCAAAGGCTTGCCACACCTCAAGGACTTCTTCCCTCTCTCTCTTATGGTTCCAACAATCAAATCCAATACAGAGTTGGTGTTCACCTCCACCAGTCAGTAACAACGCTTCTAGTACACCAAGTACATAATCATACTCCAAGTAGATCTCCCTTTCCTTGCTACCACCTGTAAATCAATAGACCTTACTTACCTTGTAGATATCTCTACACCCTGAAGAACCCTTGTCCTTGCCTCACCAAGTCCTTATGATTCTTCAACTAGTACCCCGATGGATCTTCTACTAGAACTTGCACACCTGCAACTCTCCAAGATCATACACACTCAGCACCCCTTTGGAACTAGGGAGAACACACCATGCTCTCTTCCCTCTGAAGGAGCTAATATTTTCTCTCTTACTCTCTAGCACACTTTACAGTATAGCCCATGAGTCTATTATAAAGATCTCATCCAAACAATAATTAGACATCTAATTACAATAATTAGATCCACAACTTTTAGTCTAAATTTGGCTCTTGATATGCAAACACTTGGTTCGTTAACTAACTACCCGTAAAACTTGTAGTTTTGAATCACACAGGCAACCGACGTCGGTCCTTGTCTGCCTAAATGTGACCGATGTCGGCCGATCCCTGACCGATGTCGATTGCTTATCTTTACTAACCTGACTGACATCGGCTGATCAGACCGACGTCGATTGCTCTGCAACTTAGCAACCTTAAGCAACCTCCTCCCCTATTTGCATCAGTGAAGCTTTTAGCTCCACAACCTAAAAATTAATCCAATTTGATTTATGTGGAATTGACAAGGTCCAAGTGTTATAATATTAATTGATTAGGGGAGGGGTGATATGAATAGTGACGAGTTGTTTAGGAAAGTTGATGATGAGATTAGGGTTGAATAGGGACAAATTATGGATGAAATAGGGAAATTAGGGTTACAATATGGATGGTACAATTAGGGTTTGATGTGAATGAAGGGATTAGGGATGGAATGATGACCAAATTGGGGTTTGATATGGAAAGTGATGATGAAAAGTTAGTGTTGACACCAAAGTGGTAGATTTTAGGTGTCTAAATTTTACCCCTTTAAAAGGGCATTTTAATTGGATGAAGTAACAATCTTTCAAAGAATTAAGAAGCCATTAAAAAAAAGCCACATAAGCATGTCCAAAGTAGTGCATGATTAAAATTATAAGATGTGATGCCCCTTCGAGAGGCTATATGGGGGTGAAAAATGTGGATGGGTTCTTGAAATGAGAGGAATGATAGAAAATAAAAAGGAAAAATATGAAGAAAGAGGGTTTGGGTTATATTAGGATGTGACAATGACAGATAAGGATAATGATGGACATGGATAGAAGATATTAATGTGTTGATAGATGCGGTTAACTCACTTGAACTATGGATTGGATGTTTTGATTAAGGTTGATTGATATGATTTTCCCCAAGCAATGATATATATAAGGGGTTAGATTAGGAATAATATATCCTGATGATAAAGTTACAAGCTTGGTTTCCCTTGAGTAATGATATATGCAAGGGAGCAGATTAGGGAACAATATATCCTGATGAAGCTACACACTTTGATTGAATTGATGGATTGTTGATTGATTGTTTAAGATATGCAAAAATAACTCACATAATTAACCAGTTTCCTAGATTGACAATGTGATGGCCATGTTGATCATGATTGTGTAACATCATTTTAAATAATGAATAATCCAAAAAAAGGCACACAAGGATTCCCCTAGTGGTAATGGACTAATACTCCTACTATAGTCGAATTAGATTGGGTTAGATTGATCATATATAGATTAGATGAGATTAGATTGAAGTGGATTTGATATGGATTAAGATTAGATTGGATTGGATGAGATAAGATTAGATGATTAGGATTTCAAGGTTCATGCGAGGTCTACACACATAAGCATTGAAAATGGGTAGTTAGATATGGATTGTTAGCTAAAATAAATATATGGTGATGACAGATGTTTATTTTGGGAACATGCTACCAAAATTATGCAAATTCCAAATGTTTGAGAAACACTATTTTTTATATAACATATGAAAATATGAAAAATGATATGGTAAAACCATGATGCCATTATTTCTAGATGCCATTAGACTGACTTAGATGTAATAAACAAGAAAATGCATAAATAAACAAGCAAATGAATAAAACACTCATGGACAAAAAAATAGATGATTTTTGTTGTTTTTGATATTGTTTTATGGATTTTCTATTTTTTTGGATTTTCTGATTTTATATTTTTGGGCAGATTTTTATTTTATATTGTTTTGGGGATTTTGTAGATTTTTAGGATTTTTTGATGTTTATTTCTAAAGGGTACCAACAAAGGGAACCCCTAATCTAGCAATGTGGATGGTTGTGGTATTAGATGGAAGGGATTCATGACAATGTTTAGGGATGAATAAGGATAGAAACAAATAAATCATGGATGATTAGGGATGGATAAAAGAAGAATATGGAGGAGTAGGTGTTTTTAATTGAAATAACTAAACACAGATCATAATAATAATAATTTGTTGATTAATTCACATCACACAACCATCCAAATATAAATGAGATGTCTTCCCTCTAAATAGGGTGCATCATATCCCCTAGAATATCTCAACAAAGGTGATATATTATTGTTATAGTAATATATACAACTAATAATCAAATAAAAATATAACCCACTAAATATTTACCATATGGTAAATTAAAAATAACCATGTGAATACTAACTTTTTCTAAATCCCACCCCTTAGTTTTTACATGGTAGAACACTAATGAACCCAAAAACTAACAAGAATAAAAAAATTACCAATAGGTCAAGATCTTGAAACAATACTCAGAATTGATTCGTATTGATTGCTTGAAATAATTACAAACCCACACCATGCTTAAATAAGTTTCAACTTAGATTTAGAGTTGATATGAAAAAAATCTAAAAAAACTAATGTCTAAAATAAAACTTCTATTTTTAGTAGCTACTATTTTTAGTAAGTCATGCATGCAAGCACGTACAGCTCTAAAAATATTTCAAAATATTCTAAACACTAAAATTAGCCTATGGGATGAAATTCAACTGAAGTTGACTTTTAGTTCTATGTCATGTCCCCTTTTTAGGTGACATCGCTCAGAGTTGATGATTAGCCTATTATGCGACCTTCGTAGGCTGATAGGATGGATAGAGGGTCATGATGGAGCTTGGCTTGGCTTCGATTAGTAGAATTTGTTTCAGTTGGCATTCATTTAGGCTTTTTTGGGCTTGTTTGTTTGAGCTCCTATTATATAGGGAATGTTAGCATTTAGCAGAGCATCCCTGTTATGGCATGATCATGTGCAAAATCACTCCCTGGTTCACTAGCTTCGAACGGTTCGAGGATCCAACATGTATTGAAGGAGATATTAATATTTGATTGGTTTAATCAAATATTAATTATTTAGCATATTTTAAGTGAGAAACCCTAATTCTTAATTATGAAACCCTAATTAGGGCAAGTGCATCTTATTGGAGGATATAAGGGTTTCTTATGGGAGGGAGGTAAATTATTCATTGATTATTGATATTGATTGTTGCTAAGAATTCTTCTGTGAAGACTGAGCCAAGAGTTCCAGGATTCCTTTTGCATTGGAGAACGTCAACTCTTCAGTGTGTGTGATTAAGAGGTTGTGAAATATCATCTGATCTATTGCCAATTTGAGAGATAGCTTCATACAAAAGTTATCACAGAGGTTTACAAGTTTGAGAGATAACTTCACACAAAAGTTATCACAGGGATTTCAAGTATTTATTTCCTTATGTTTTGATTTAATAAATTGTCTAGATAGAGATCTTCAGATCAGATATCTAGAATACAGGCTGCAGCGTATGATCGTGCTTCTATACAGAATCCATACATATCCGTACAATTCCGTACCATTCTGTTGCAAACTGAACAGTGCCGCAAGGGACACATAAATTGACATCGACATCCCCGTGACCGACATCGGCTGCTTGAAGATCGATGTCGGCAGAGCAGCGACCGATAGAGATCGACGTCGGCAGTATATTAATCGACGACGGTGACTGTGTGTCGACACAACAACCTGAGCCACACAGATCTAGGGTATTTTTAAATTGTTGGAATATAATCAAGTTTTTAAGACCATATTTTAATATTCCTTTTATATGCATGACAGAGGATGTCAATTGTAATCATCTGGATGAATAATAAGATTAGTGATTTGCCAGTTAAGAGATTTACTGTGGTTTATTTATTTATTGAATTTATTCTGCAAAATCATATCTTTGTATAAGAGTTTTTGTATTTCTATATATTTCCTATTTGAAGGGGATATTACAGTGGTATCAGAGCTTTTGCCTTTCTCATATCCCTATTGGTTGGGGATATTATAGTGGTATCAGAGCCAAATTCTTGCCATCCTGTTAGGTAGATCAGAGCCAAATTCCTGCCATCCTGTTGGGTAGATCAAAGCCAAATTCCTGCCATCCTGAGGGTTTAGAGATCAGAGCCAAAGTTCTTGCCAGCCTGATTGGTTTATTTTAGATTGAATTTGATTATCAGTATGGCTTTAACAGGAGACAAAGATTTAGAAGAAAGAATGCACAATGCAAAGAAGAAATTAGATAATCCATTTCAGTGAGCAGAGGACATTCTAAAAACTTTGGAGGAGTTAGAAACTTATTTAGGCAAGGTTGATCAGTCAAATTCTTATGATATGCAAACAACGTTATCTCCAGAATTTGGTTCATTGGTGAAGCCCCGATTATTGAGACATCATGATGAGGTGGTAAGACTTGCAGCTCTCTCTTGCATTAGTGAAATCATGAGGATAATACCTGTCTTTAATTTTTATGATGATCAAATTATGAGAGAGATACTTCATGCCATGGTAAAAAGCTTTGAAAAGTTGGATGACATTAGAGACCCTCATTTCTCAAAGAGGGCAAGATTACTTGAAACATTTGCAAGGTATGGATTTGAAAATATTATGATGTTAGTAGGTTGTATTGGTGACATTCATAGGATGTTTAACATATTTTGGAATATTTTGGATGAGTTTCATTCCAACGATGTATTAGCATCAATGCACTCTATCATGTTCACAATCTTGTTTGAAGAGGAGGATGAAATTTCTAAAATTTTGGCAGAAGATTTATGGTATGTCTGGACAAAAGAGGAAAATGTCTCACCTATAGCTGGTATGTGGTTAAAGAGTTTAACTGATAGGCCTAAGGATCGTAGTACTTTCCCTATGACATGCAAAAATTTGAATGATGAGTATGTTTCTATAGCTACTGATGAGGAGCATGTGGTTGGGGCTGACACACATGTTTAGGATTTGGGAGTACCTAGTCTTGATGAGTTTGGCATACTAGTAGAGTCAAGTCTCCAGATTGATTCTTCTCACACCGATGACAGTGTGGTACAGTTGATCATGCCACCTTTATAGAGGGATCAGTTATGGGATGGATTGGTACCATATTTTGTAGATGGCATATGTAGTTGCAAGTTACATAGCTTGCAGTATCAACACACCCAGGACAGTTTATCAGAGACTAGATTTGGTGTCAGTGACTCATGTACCTATGGTTGTCATATCCACGATGCAGTTGGGTGTGAGTGTCAGCTAGACAGGGACTTGAGTTTTGACAGAGTTGATGTTTTAGATGGCTTGAGTTCCACATAGTGGTTTCTTCTACCGGCATCTACAGTTGGTCTTCAGATAATTTTGTCAGTGATGTCAGTTGTTTGGGTGTTGAGTGCAGTTTCTCAGTTGCTGATTTTTGTACTTTTGATCATGTTGATGCTGATGATTTATTCACAGGGGTTTATTGGTGACATGAGGGACGTTACACAATTTTTTCCTTAGGATCCAAGTGGATTGATTGGTTGGTTGTTTCGAGATTGCTTGGGGTCAAGCAATTTTAGGAGGGGCGGATTGTCATGTCCCATTTCTAGGTGACATTACTCAGAGTTGATGATTAGCCTATTATGCGACCTTCGTAGGCTGATAGGATGGATAGAGGGTCATGATCGAGCTTGGCTTGGCTTCGATTAACAGAATTTGTTTTAGTTGGCATTCATTTGGGCTTTTTCAGGCTCATTTGTTTAAGCTCCTATTATATAGGGAATGTTAGCATTCAATAGAGCATCCTTGTTATGGCATGATCATGTGTGAAATCACTCCCTGGTTTACCAGCTTTGAACGGTTTGAGGATCTGACATGTATTGAAGGAGATATTAATATTTGATTAGTTTAATCAAATATTAATTATTTAGCATATTTTAAGTGAGAAACCCTAATTCTTAATTATGAAACCCTAATTAGGGCAAGTGCATCTTATTGGAGGATATAAGGGTTTCTTATGGGAGGGAGGCAAATTATTCATTGATTATTGATATTGATTGTTGCTAAGAATTATTCTATGAAGACTGAGCCAAGAGTTCCAGGATTCCTTTTGCATTGGAGAACATCAAATCTTCAGTGTGTGTGATTCAGAGGCTGTGAAATATCATCTGATCTATTGCCAATTTGAGAGATAGCTTCATACAGAAGTTATCACAGAGGTTTATAGGTTTGAGAGATAACTTCACACAAAAATTATCACAGGGATTTTAGGTATTTATTTCCTTATGTTTTGATTTAATAAATTGTCCAAATAGAGATCTTAAGATCAGATATCCAGAATACAGGCCACAGCATATGATCGTGCTTTTGTACAAAATCTATATAGATCTGTACAATTCTGTACCATTCTGCCGCAGACCAGATAGTGTCATAGGGGACACAAACACTGACATTGGCATCCCAGTGACCGACATCGGCTGCTTGAAGACCGACATCGGTAGAGCAGTGACTGATAGAGACTAACATCGGCAGTAAATCGATCGACGACGGTGATTGTTTGTCAACACAACAACTTGAGCCACACAGATCTAGGGTATTTTTAAATTGCTGGAATATAATCAAGTTTTTAAGACCGTATTTTAATATTCCTTTTATATGCATGATAGAGGATGTCAATTGTAATCATCTAGATGAATAATAAGATTAGTGATTTTCTAGTTAAGAGATTTACTGTGGTTTATTTATTTATTGAATTTATTCTGCAAAATCATAACTTTGTATCAGAGTTTTTGTATTTCTATATATTTCCCATTTGAAGGGGATATTACAGTGGTATCAGAGCTTTTGCCTTTCTCATATCCCTATTGGTTGGGGATATTACATTCTAAAAATATACAATTTCTAAAAATTGAAAAATCTCCAAAAAAAATATTAAACTAAATTTTTGGACCCTATTTTTTCTACATCATTCTCCTCTGGTTGAAAACAACTCAGATCCCATGAGTTGTCCTGATTGTGTTGCTGCCATTTGTCTTTGTCAATTTTCTTCAGCTCCCATTCTATAATCTAAGTGTTGTCTTCTTGCTGTAATCCTTCTCACTGGACCAAATACCTATTATAATTCCCTTGCATTGTGTTCATGTCTTCATATCCAAAACCTGCACTATTTTTTCTTTCTTCTTATTTGAAACTTGTTGCTCCTAATTTGATTCTTCATAGTCATCAAATTCACCATCTTCTCCATGGAATTAATATAAATTTGAAACATTAAATACTGGATATATATTAAAATTCTGTGGTAAACTCACCTCATATATGTTATCATTAATTTTCTTCACAATTCTGCACAGCCCAATTTTCTTGTACTTCAACTTATTGTATGTGATTTTTGAAAATTTCTCTTTCCTCAAGTAAAACATTACCAACTCTCCTTATTAAAATACCTTGTATCTTCTTCTGACATTTATTGTTATTTTATATTTCTCATTACTTTCCTACAACTTTCTTCTTACTCCTTGGAACTGTTGCATATGCTTTGCAAACGCTTCTACATCATCACTAATTCGATTTGCAATTAGAAATTATAATAAATATAAAATACCTATAGGATTTCTCCCATAAACAATTTGAAAAGGTGACTTTCCTATTGATCTATTCACTAAACTATTATATGCAAACTCAGCTTGTGGTAAAGCCAAGTCCCATTGCCTTGGTTTCTCTCCCACTATGCATCTCAATAAATTTTCCAAGATCCTATTCCCAAATTTTGTCTGTCCATCTATTTGTGGGTGATATGCACTACTGAATTATAGCTTAGTACCCATCTTCTTCCATAAAGTCCTCTAAAAATGACTTAGAAATTTTGTGTCCCTATCTGAAGTAATAGTTTTTGGAACACCATACAATCTCACAATATCCATAAAAAATAATTCTAAAACTTTAGTGGCATCATTAGTTTTCTTACATGTAATGAAATGAACCATTTTATAAAATCTATTTATAGCAACAAAAATTGAGTTGTTACCTCTCTGTGTGTTTAGCAATCCCAACACAAAGTTTATACTCAAATCTGTGCATGGTCCTTTTGGAATCGGTAATGGCATGTATATTCTAGTATTTTGTTCATGTCAGTTAGCCACTTGACATATTTTATGCCTTAAAACATACCTTGTCACATCTCTCTTCATCTTTGGCTAAAAATACTTTTCCTCCACCAAAGTTAATGTCTTCATCTTACCAAAATATCCAACCAAGCCACCACTATGTAATTCTCTTATTATATTATCTTATAGAGACCCAACTGGAATGCATAATTGTTTCTCGTAGAAGAGATAAAATTCTTGTATAAGATACTAATCATAAATAGCATCTATCCCACCTATTAATGGATTTTTTCACTTCTCAACTATATTGCAAAAATATGGATCGATATCATATAATTATTTAATAGCTTCAAATCCAACTACTTCACTCACCATAGTAGTTAATAATTCTACCCTTCTGTTTAATGCATCATCTGCCTGATTTTATTTTCTTGATTTATGCTTTAACACAAAAGTATATCCCTGCAAGAAAGAAACCCACTTTGCATGCCTACTATTCAACTTTTTTTTATGTGTTCACATACTTCAAAGCCTCATGATCTGTAAATAGTATAAACTCCTTGGGCACCAGATAATGCCTCTAATGTCTTAATGCTTTTACAATTGTATAAATTTCAACATCATAAGTAGAATATTTTGTTCGTACCTTATTCAATTTCTCACTAAAATACATTATTGGATTTCCTTCTTAACTCAGTACAACACCAATTCCCACAAATGAAGCATCAAAATCAATCTTAAACATTTTTTAAAAATTTGATAATGCAAAAAATGGTCTTTCTATAATCTTCTTCTTCAAAAAATCAAAGCTTTTTGTGGCTGCTCTAGTCCATGCAAATTCTTTCCCTCTCATGCAATCTGTTATTGGTGCCACAATACTACTAAATTTTTTAATACAATTTCTATAAAAAGATGTTAAACCATGTAAAATTTTTACCTCTATAATGCCTTTTGGAATAAGCCACTCAACAATTGCCTTTATCTTTTCTTCATCCATTTTCACACCATCTACTAAAACTATAAATCTCAAAAATACCAAACTATTCTACATAAACCTACACTTCTTTAGATTTGTATACAACTTCTCCTTTCTTAACAAATCCATTACCATTCTCAAATGTTGTAAGTGTTCTTCTTTAGTCTTACTGAATATCAAAATATCATCAAAATAAACAACCACAAACTTACCAATATATTCTTGTAGCACTATATTCATCACCCTCATAAATGTGCTAGGTGTATTAGATAATCTGAATGACATCACCATCCACTCATATAAGCCATCCCTAGTCTTGAATGTAGTTTTCCACTCATCTCCTTCAAGAATTTGAAAATGATAATAACCACTCCTTAGATCAGTCTTGGTAAAATATTTTGCTCCTGCAAGCACATCCATCATATCATCTAAACAATGTATAAGAAACCTATACTTTATTGTAATTTTATTAATTTTTATACTATCCACACACATTATCCATCCTCCATCTTTATTTAGAGTTAGAAATTTTGGTATTGCACATGGACTCATACTCTCCCTTATCACCTTCTTCCTTAGCAATTCAGTAACCTATTTATTTAATTTTGCATGTTCTATTGGACTCATCCTCTAAGCTACTTGATTAGGTAGAGTTGATCCTGGAATCAAATCAATGTGATGCTGAATATCTCTCTTCGATGATAAACCATTTTGTAATTCATTAGGAATAACATCTGTATATTCTTTCAACACTCTTGTTGCTTCTATTGGTATTGGCACCATTTCTATTTTTTCAATCTTTACTACTAGTGCATAATAACAACCTGTTACCTTCATATCTTGGATAAATTATTTAGTACAGAGCATGTTTTATGTCCTCTTCCTCTTTAAGAGGTAACAAAAATACCTTTGTACCACCTTTTCAAAAAGTGTATGTGTTCTTTGCTCCATCATGAACTATTTTCTTATCAAATTGCCATGGTCTCCCCAACAACACATGACATGCATCTATGAGAATAACATCACACCATATTTCATCATTATAACTCTTTCCTATAGAAAACTTGATTAAACACCTTTTATCTACTGTAACTTCATTCCCTTTCTTGAACCATGAAATTTGATAAGGATTATGATGTTTTTCTCATTGCAAATTTAGTTTCTCAATCATTTTTGTAGAAACCATATTTTCACAACTACCGCCTTCTATAATTACTTTGCATACCTTTCAACCCAAGACATCTTGTTCAAAAAATATTTGATCATAGTCATGCATCACCACCATTATTTATTCTACACTTGATCCTTCCTTGGAGTGATCATGGTTCTTCTCATCATGAGATTCTCTCCTACATCAGCTAGTGCAACTTCAGTATTTTTCTCTTCTATTTTAGCCTCAACTAGATTTACTCTTGGATGGTCTTCTTTCCTTACTTCTTGATCTTGATAGTGTGGACACTCAAATTCTCTGTTCCCTTCTTCTCCATAGCTATACCAGACATAAGATCTATGCTAATTCATAAACCATCCTCTAGCACCTCCATAACCTCATCCTCTCTGAAATCCTCTTCCTCTTTGTTGGTATTGAAACCCTTGCCTATTATCATCTTGTCTTTCTATACCACATGACAATTCACCTTTATTGGCATTAAATCCACCTCTGGTGGTATTAAACACACCTCATCTCCTTATTGGAGGGGATCCACCTCTTCTTGGACTAGTAGATGTCCTTTTGAAATTCTATCTATTTTGTTTTTCTTTTGCCTTCAAAGCTAATTGATAAGCCTCCTCCATGTTAAGTATTTTATGCATGCTTAATTCATCTTGAATAAAAAATTTCAAACCATTTACATACCTTTCAGCCATCTACTCTTCTGTTTCATCATACTCTACTCATATGGAAATCTTGTAAAATTCATCTGTATACTCTTGTATACTATGATCTTTTTGCCTTAAATTTTGAAATCTTCTGTATAAGGTTTGTGCATAATCCACAAGAAGAAATTTCTCCCTCAACTTCTTCTCCATCTTTTTCCATGAATTAATCTTCTCTTTACATTGTCTCTCTTTCTATAGGTGATCCCACCAAATCATTGCATGACCTTTCAATTTTGTGCATGCAAACTTTACCTTCTTGTCTTCTTTCATAGTCTTCCACTCAAAGAACTTCTCCATGCTATTCATCAGATATATCAACTCCTCTAGTTTTAAAATACCTCCATAATCTAGAACTTCAACCTTGATTCATTCATTTCTTCCTTCTAAAGTCTGAACCATCTTCTCTTCCATTTATGGTGGTTGCTCTTGTTGTTATTCTTCTTACTAGATTTCTTCATCATGATCTGTGTCTTCCTCATCACCACCTTGTCTTCTCAACTGATTGGTGATAACATCTGTTAATTGTTGAACTTGCCTTTGTATCTCTTGTATAGTCCATTTAATCTTCAAAACACCTCATCATCCTCTTGTGATTCTTTACTCCTTCAAGATTCAAACTTTCTCGGATACCAGATAATGAAATTGAAAACTATCAAGAACAAAGAAATTGGCTAAGATTTTGAAATAATACTCAAAATTGATTCATATTGATTGTTTGAAATTATTTAAAACCAAAACCATGCTTAAATAAGCCTAAATGGCCTTGTTCTTGGTGACTAATGAGAGGGTTTAAAAATATCCTTCCTCCATTGCCTCCAACCTCCTTCATAAGAAGCTACTTACTCAATCATTTTGGCTTTGAGTTTCAATAGTTTTACCACATTGTTCTTATTTGATAACTCCCCCTACAATATGAAACAACATAGATGTGAATTTCCATCGAAAATGCATCCATTACAAAATTATTTGAATCTTGAAAATGTGACTTAATACATTGTATTGATGAAAAAATGACTCTATACTGACATTTGACAATATCAAATCTTTATGAAATATTAACCTACTATTTGAATCAAACATAGGACTCAACTGACTTACACGTGGTGACATATTTTTAATTTATGGATTTTACAAAATGACACCATATACATTATTAATGACTATAAATATGGAGTATTTTAAATTTGAAAATAAATTAAAAAATAGACTTTATATTTTGAAATTGATGACTCTTATATGACACAAAACATCTAAAGGCTCCGTCAATATTTTTGGAAAAAAAATGTTAATAAGATACTTTTGAGTTTTTGACAGATTTAAACTATGAATATCTGGACCATAGAATAAACAACTCTAATCTAATAATGTATAGATAATATAACAAAACTCCTATTGTTTAAAGAATTATTGGCTGGATGACGAAATAGAAATTGGTAAGAAATGTACGCAATTGGCAACATTTGGATTGAATACAAATCTATATAAAAATCACCTTGCCAAGATTTTAAATGGGTGAATATAGAACTTTTGATAGGCTATGGGTAATCCTCTCTATTACCTTTCTTTAGTCATAGGTGGAAAGTCTTGAAATAATCATCATATCTTCAATTGCCTACCCTAAATTATTTGGCCATTGGTTCTGTTACGTGGTCAATACTAACTCTTGATATAAGGTGAAATGTTTTCCCTAAAAAATACCAAATTTTCATACCATACAACTTCATAATTGATCTATCACAACATAGCATTACTTGAAATCATTTGCATCCAATAAAGACAATTTACAATGCCCATGTTTGAATTGATAATAGAGAAAACTCCAGAGATTTCACACGATAGAATAGGAGGATGGAACACATAGATGGAGCAAATACATGTAGTATAATGATTAGACAATAGATTGATGCATCTAATTTAGATGGGTTGTTTTTAGAACTTGAATCACTAACACTACTCTTTCTTTTTCCCTCTTTAAAGACTGCATGTCATAAAGATTAACTAAACACTCTACCTCAATAAAAACTTGGCCTATGCTAAACTACTCTTAGTGTTGAACGATATCTTAAGAATGCTTCTCTTATCAACATAAATTCATTTATGAGCAAACATGTAAGTACGACACTTCCCCCTTTTTCTTCTAACTTTTCATTACAAATATCCCACTCTGATACCATTGTTATTAATTGAAAGAGCCAAACACAAATATCATAATAATAATAATTTGTTTATTAATTCAAAACATAAAATCATACAAATATGTAGGAGATGTCTTCCCTCTAAATAAGGTGCATCATATCTCTTAAAATTTCTAAATAACTAATCTATAAGCTATACATGATATATTGTTATTATAATAATATATACAACTAACAATCAAATAATAATATAACCTACTAACTATTTACTATATGGTAAATTACAAATAACTATGTGAATGGTAACTTTTCCTAATAATAAGGATGGATTTAGATATTAGGGATGATTAGGGATGGATAGGAATGATGAGGGATAATGAGGGATGTTGAGGGACAGTGAGGTAATGATGGTGAAGATGAATATGATGAAGAATATGAAGAACATGGATGATAATAGGCCTTCAAGGATCACATTAGGTAAGAACAATGTGTCCAATCATCAAAACACCATTCTGTAGATATGTCAAGATATTTCTTGAGAAATTTTTGATATTTATTTCATTTCCTTATCAAGGTCAAAATAGAAAAAATATTGGCCACAATGGGAGAGATATGTGGATGGTGGAGGACGTTTGGATGGATACAGTGAAGTGGATTATGCCCCCAAGTGTAGGGTACTTATAGACAACTTATTTACATATGACACAAGAAATTGTTTTTTATCTTGGTACTTGTTATCACATAGGATTTCACTTGTCTTGATTTTGTAGCTTGTTGTGCAAGTGCATAATGAAACAATGGAAAAAAATCTAAAGCCATGGGACCTTGGTAATTTGAGGTTAATCTCCAAAGAGGCTAGCTTCCTTTCAATAAAATATGATGCAAACTAATAAAATATCAGCCTTTTAGGAATTTTTCTCTTTAGTGCTCTTGTATCCTAAACTAAGGCTTTGATGGGAAAAGGGTTAAAGAAATTGAAATTTCAAAAAATTGAAAGTATGGTGATTTCACCAAATTTGTATAGTGGATATAGATGATTGCTTGGAAAAGACAATAGAGAAATATATATATATATTGAGTTTATTTTAAGCACAAACTTATGCAAATTTGGAAATCAGAGGTAGTATTCTAGCTATTCTTCAGCAAAGGGAAAAGGATCTTTATTTCAAACAATATTAACAAGAGGGTAAAATACCACAAATGAATTTTATTGATACTAAAATAGAAGACAAGCTTCCACAAAGAATTAGATAACTTGTACAACATAGAGATTTCAAAGATAATAAAGGTAAAAAATTTCAAATTTATTTCTCTTCAAAGGTTACAGCTTATAGCAAATACATTCAAAATGTAAAAAAATATCACTAATAGCAAAAATATTAAATTGGGCCATGAGGTATACTCATATTTATACAAAATATATCTTAAAATACATGTAGTTGTCAAAAATCTAACACCATTCGAAAAAAATCATGCATACTAAAATGCCTTATGCAAAAAGGGGGCAAGTTCTTCTATTTCTGGCCTTTTGGACTCATAGAGGTGTCTTGCTGCATGCATGAGTTGGGCATGATTTTGGATGTGATCTTGGCGTAGATGGAGATATTCATGAGAGGCTCCTTAGATGATGGCTAAAAATAACTCCCCATGTAAGAAGTGGTGCCCAAAAGAACTTTGGCTTTTTCAAATAAAAGATAAAATTGAAAATAAATTTTCAAACTTCTTTTCATGCAAACCCTAGTGTGCAAAACTAAAGTGAGACTTTTTCAACATCCAAGCCTTTATCATTTTTACTAAAAAGGAAGTGTGCAATTTGTGTTTTATGACTTTGCACCTTTTTCATTTTACATTTATTAAAATAGAAAGTGCATTTTTCAACTTGATTTTTGTAACTTCCATGTTTAAAAGATATAAAGTGAAAAGTATGTCTTTATCTTTCTCCAAAAGAGTTATAAAAAATACATAGTTGCACCTTACAATTATTAATTACAAATTATAATGTCTAAAAAATGACAATACACATGATATCAAAATTTGAAAATATTCAAAAGAGAGGAAAAATTAATCAATCTTCAAAATATCTTTAGCTTTCTTATCATTTTTTGCTCATAGCTTCTCTGAGTATGTATCAAAGGATTTGAATAATTCATGTATTCGCTCTTCATCTAAACTGTAATAATAAAAGTTAGAGGCTGCACAGTCTACTTGTACATCAAATAACTCTCTTTTAAAGGTTTTTATACCTTGCATTTTAATTCTCATTTGATCAATTGCCTTCTTGTATATGATAAACCTATGAATTGAACCTAAGGCAAAGATTGTGTCTTTCACATACTCCTTCTCAACTATTGCCTTAAAGTGTTTCTAGACCTATTCTTCTTGGAAGAGATTTCTAGCATCATCCATTGGTTGGCATGACATTAAATTCATTATGCTATCAATCTCATATAGCACATCAATAACTTGATCATGAGCCTCTTTGGATCGCTCAGTAGACTCGCTCAATAGACCCAGTCAGTATCCTTATCGAAATATGGGCAGCCCTATATAATTCCTTGTGCTCAATAGTGTTCTTCAATATATTATGAGCAATGAGGGTATTCATATCAATTGAATTTATCACTGTCAACTTAGGGTAATACATGTTCAAATTTTGCACCTCTCATTCATAGATATTGATCTGCACCTTTAAAATTTCCTCCATGATGATGTCATAATGTTCTATCATCATTACAAGGGCCCTGTTGCCTTTTATAAGTAATTCCTCAGACCATTCTTTTGTAGCCCTTCCCATGTGAGCAATCTCTCATACCGAATTAATTATATCTTGATATAGACTAATTGGTTTCACTCCTTATGGTTGTTATGATGTTTCATCAGGATTTATGAATTGGTTAAGTGCTTTGGTCAACTAATCAACTTTCCTTTTAAGTTTATCCTTGGTGGCTTTTTCATGGTCAATTATCTAGAAGAGAGAGTTGATGTCCAACTACACATCGTGCCTGAGCCCTTCTCCTATCTACCAACTAAGGTGTATGTGAGAGACTTGATAATCTACCACCACAAGATCTTACTTTAATTTAACTAGTGGGGGAACTATAATCTCAACATATCTCTCTTCTTTGTCATCAATGAATTTTCTTGAGAGGGTCCTAGGAGTAGGTTTTGAATTTTGTCATGTTGAAGTCCAAAGTGTTGGGATCAATCATTATTTTCCTTTTTTTACTTATTGATTGGGATAACCAACTAGGGGTAGCCTTTTATATATCTGGCATAGTCACCAAAGAATATTTATCTAATGTAGCTATGCTAACTAATACTGTGGCCAAGGGGGCCTCTTGGGAAGATGATATTGTTGATTGCTCAGGAAGTGCCTATGAAGGTTTATTCTCACCAATAGTTTACAAACCCATTTCTACATTAAGTGTTTGGGTTTCTCCAACCTTAACTGATGGTATGGATAAAATATTAAAAATGGGGGAAGTGTAAGAAATGGAAACAAGAATCATGAATTTAGGAACCGATGGAAGGGAGGAATCCAAATCACTAAATGTATCAATTAGGTGTTTTTGAAGCCACTTAGGGTTGGCGAGGTGAAAATGGTGGGTTGAGATGAAGAGGGAACATTACTCACTCTAGAGGTTGAGGTGGCCTACAAGATGGTAGTCAAGATGACTGACTCTAAGGTGATGTACTATTGAGTGGTGTTAGGAATTAATGGTGATGAAATGGAAGGAATTGTGAATGGAATATAAAGTAGGAGTAGATCAAATGGGGAACGATAAGTGGGGGAAAGAGAAGGTGAAGTGGAAACTTGAACTTCCACTATAGGGGGACCTTGAGTGTTCTCTAGACTTGTTTGTGATATTTGTGCTTGGCTTATTGAGGTGTGTGGAGTGGTAGATAAAGTGGGGATGAGTGGAGGGAGATGAGTTGAAACTTATGGTGCAAAGGGAACCTGAGGTGCTTTAGGAGGAGAGGCAACTGGTGGAAGTGTTGAAGCTTTTTATACTATAGGGGTAGGAGAAGGGGGAACAATGGAAATCAGAGCTAGTGATATAAGATTTAAAGCTATAGATCCTTGTGTTTTTGGTGTTGTCTCTTTTATTGAAAGATCAATGGGTTCATGTGTAGCTTCTCCTTATTTGATTGATTCTCTTTTTCTTGTTTTCATCTTTGTCTTCCTCTTATGTTTTTGAGCAGGTCTTGCTAGTGATTCCTCAAGGCACTTTATTGATGGTGTAACACCTTCTGCTTTTAATTGTAGGAGACTTTCTTTAACTCTTATGGTTTCCCTTGTAATCTACACTACTTTACTATTTATCCAATTAATAGTTTTATTGATGACATGGGTTGTTCTATCAAACAGGGAAAATGACTCAAGAACTGACCACCTAACTAGTGGTAGGGGTTTTATAATGATTTGGGTGAGGTATAGTGGATCCAATATGGAAACATCATCCTCCAAGTCATTAGGGACTGGTGCCAGATCATAATCCTTTATTTGTTATAGGGACACTCTTGAGTAATCCCTCATCCTAAAAATCTCTTCACCATCACAATCCTCCCAATAATCCTCATAGTATGGCACATGTTCATATGATGCCAACTCTATTGCATGCATGATTTTACTATATGGGTCAAAATATGCGCTGGACTCTAGGGTCCTCAATGTTACTTGGCTCATCTCTACCTCTACACCTCTAGCTTTATAAGAGTTTGGCATGTATATTGGCCAATAGAAATAGAGAAAATAATCCTTGCCTTGTGTCTAGTAGATAAGAGCTTATGTGTTTCCACTACCTACCACACCAACTCTAACAATGCCCACTTGTCACTTATGTATCAGGGAAGAGTGTATGGATAACCACTAAAAATTGTTGCCCTAATGTAGGAATATGTGGGGAATTATATGAAGAATGATCCCCATTTAGTGATTTCATCTTTTGCTTCTCATGATAACCTCTCCCTCCTAAGTTTCAGATTGAACATGGTGATGATGTTGTAGATGAAGGCATAATTAACTCTTTTGAACTATTGTTTACTATCCTAAATGTTGAGGTTATGGTAGTAAGTATATACTCTTGTTAGTTTATTATAAATAACATTAAGACCTAGGAATAATCTTCTCTTAGCCAAAATATAAACAACACATGATGTCATGTAAAATTTATTTGAGGTTTAAACCTCCAACAACTGTTGATGAAGAGAATCACTGATTAATTATGCCCAATGTATATATTTCTTATTCTCTTGGATGGTCCAAATATACTAGTACATCTAATATTAATATCACTGGGCATCAAGGTTGCCAGAGACTCTATGCAGTAATGCTATAACATCTTCCACCTCCTCTATAAAATTAAATCTATGCATTGTCTTGGGAAATCTGGTGGAGGAATTCTTAGGGGTCTTGAGCCATTATTTATTTATCATATTTTTTCATCCATATTTATTCTCCTTATAGAACTATGTAGACATTTGAAGAGTTATATCCAGATAAATTTCAAACTCAGGAATGGCAAACACTGAGTTGATGTAGTCAGAGTCAAGATCTAGAATCTTTTCTACCTTATCATTATACACTTGCCTCCTATTTGGGTCATAGTGTTGATCCATTGTTAGGATCAATTCAAAACTTTGAATAACTAGGGGAAAGGTTTCAACTTGTGTATGTCCTAAGTCATAAATACTCTGTATCTAGTCATTTTTGAATTTTGCCCCTATTTTAGCCTAGATGTCTCCCAAGTCAATATGACCTAAATTTGTATCACTAATTTCTATGAGATTGGATTCCAAAAGAAAAAATTACTTTAGGTTCTTTATATTTAAACTTCATCTCTTTGGGAGGCATGGAGATTGTAGAAAAATATTCTAAATAACCAACTATGAAAGTTGGTAGGAACTGCAGGTGTATGAAGCACTTGTATCTTCTGGCAAAACTTGGATGTGTTCAGAGTAAGTCCAATTTCCCTGATGTTTATAGTTGAGGAATATCTAGTGGAGGTAAGACATGCTTGGGGTAGGTCCACTCTCCATGGTGTTTGAAGGGTGTCAGGGTTCTGGTACAAGTGGGAGGAGCTTGAGGCATGTCCACTTTCCACAGTGCCTTGAGAATCAACGAAGGTCAAAAGTTCTTGGAACATGTCTAATGTTTGTAGGGAAATTGGGAGGTAAAGCTTGGAGGGAAATTTCACTATCCTTTTTGAATTTAGAGGTATATGCCTAGAATATTCACTTTAGCTTTAAAAAACCCTAATCTTGAATGCAAAACCCTAAAGAGAGAATGGAGGGATTTTTTGGTAGATTTGAAAGTTCTTTTACCATGAAATTCTTGAAAACCCTAGATTCCCTATACATACTATCTCAACACTAGTTTGAAAAATAATGATAAAACCACTACACAAAGCCACACAAGTAGGAAACCCTAGAATGATGCCACAAAATCTATGAAAAATGTAGAAGCTTTTGTAGAGAAGGGGAATCAAATTAAAAAAATTCTTCAACTTAATAATTAATGATGGAACTTTAAGGAGAATAGTGTATAATGATGTGGCTTAGAAGTTGTAGTCATGGCATAGGGTATGGGTACCTTCTTGATGTGGTTGGAGTTTCAAGGATGTAGCACAGGGCTAGAGCTTAAAAAATTTCAATTTAGCAAGATAAAAAATGATAAGACTTTTCATATCAACCTAGATTTATATAAGAAAAAATCCTACATTTAATGTGAGTGATGGTGTTTAGTGGTAAAGGTTGGACCTACTTGAAGTAGGTCCACTCTCCATAATTGTAAATTGCTCAATGGGAGGTGGGGCTTGTCATGCACTTTGCACATTGTGAAAATTTGCAATGTGCACTTTAATATTCACATCCCATAGAAAATATTGATAGGTTTGGTAGAGGTTACACCTACTTGAAGCATGTCCACCCTCCACAGATGGGTTAACGATTTAGTGGGGAGAGAAGCCTAGCGTGCACTTTGCACATTGTGAAAATGTGAAATGTACACTTCAAGCCCCACCTCCCATAGGAAAAGGCTTAGGTGAGCCAACCTAAGTTGGATTTTCTTGAAGCAAGTCCACTTTCCACAAGTGGGTTCATTGGTTGATGGGATTATGAGCCTGCCATGCACTTTGCACATTGTGAAAATGTGTAATGTGTATACTGAGTTTTGGATTCCATCAGATGGGTGTATGGTGAGATCTGGATCCTGCCATGTATTTTTCACATTTGAGAATATACAAAGTGCATGGTGAGTTCCATATTTCATGGTTTTTTGGGATTTGGTGCCTTACAGGACACAAAACCTATGAAGTAATTTACACTGGTGAAATTTCATCTAGAGCCCTAAATTTCATGAGGTAAGCGAAAGATGGATTTTACAGGATTAAGGGTTCTCCTTAAACAACAAAGAGGGTCTTCCTTAGGGTTCTAAATGTAATGAGATTTTTTAGCATAAAAAATCTCAATTTTTTGGCAACCTCTATGGGATGATTTCCCACTAATCACATTAAATCTAGTATCCTTTCAAGTCATTGGGCACAGAGTCAACCTTACTCTAACAAAACTTTAACCTAGGAAAGAACAAGTTGGGATTGCCTATGCACGAACAAAGTAGATGACAAGTTAGGAAAATAAACTAAAGAATAGCTCCTAATAAGTAAGACATGTAGAAGCATTTATTAAAGACACAACCTAACCCTATTATTTACATAACTTTTAGAACAAGTACCTACCTCAAAATCAAGTTTTAAGGTATATCCTATTAACTAGGATTGGTGGTTATTCACTATCAAGCTTAGTGAGCTAAAATGCATTGGCTCCTTTATACTAAGTGATGATAAATATATGACTTCATATTACATCAAATTTGGTGTACCTACATGGTTTTGCTTTATCTTCATCCCACTTCAAGACCATGTCTCCCTTGTTGAAGCTTCTTGCAGTTGCCTTTTTATCAAAAGTCTTCTTGATTTGTGCCTAATTTCCTTCCAAGACGTTCATGGATCGATGCCTAATTTATTTGAGCTCTATGATTTCAACTAGTCTTACCATCATTTCATCATTTTCAATCAGGTCTAACTAGGGATTGAGATCCAAAGATGGTAGCTTGATTGATAGTGGCACTTGGGATTCTATTCCATACACCAACATAAAAGGGGAATTACCAATGACTCTCTTCATTATAATTCTATCAGCCCACAGTGTTGATCTCAATTTTGTATGCCATGTTCTTTCATTATCTTCCTGTTCATTTGATGATTCTAATTAAATTCTTGTTGGTGGACTCAGCTAGGCCATTAATTTGAGGGTAATAATTTGAAGATGCTCAATTACACATTATGATTGATGGCCCATTCATTGACCTGAGTGCCCATAAAATCCTTAGCATTATTGGATATGATGGTGTGAAGAACACCAAACCTTGAAACTATGTGATCAATAAAGTCTAAAATGGATGCTTCTATGGCATCTTTCAGATCAAACACTTCAGTCCATCATTTGAAATAATCCATAATTGTGAGAACACACTTGTGATCCACTCTTGATGGTGGATTGATCATGTTGATGAAGTTCAATCCCCATTGGGTGAATGACTAATCTATTTGAATTGGTTTTAGAGGAAGTGCATTTAGCCTTTGCTTACCATTGAAGTAAGTACACTTTTCACAATTTCTTACCCACTGTTGGGCATTCTTAAATAACTCAGGCCAATAGTAGCCTCCTCTCATTACCTTGATGGCCGTATTCCTTGCCAAAAAATTTCCTCTTGATGGTCTGTTATGAAATTATTTGAGCACTTTAGGGACTTGCTCATGCTCAATATATCTTAACAAGACTTCATTCATATCCTTTTGAAATAAAATTGCATCAATAAAGACATAAGGGATTGATTGGAGTCAAAAATACCTTTTCTTTGACTACTGGAAGTCATAGGGGTATTCACTAGTCTATAAGAAATGGGCCATGTCTTGAATTTAGCTATTAAAAGAATGTAGATTGTTTGGCTAAGGTATATTTTGAGCTTACACTACATTAGAAATTGGTTCAATAGTTTTGATGTTAGTAACTAGTTGCTCACACAATCCTTTCCCTCATACTAGCTTTGTGATCATGATATCTACATCATACTCCATGACCTTAATAATCTATCATGCTCATTTTTCATTTATCTCCCTACTTAGCATAAATTCTTTGACACTCTGGTGACTAATCATCAGATGTACCTTATTTTTTGAGAGTATATGCCTAAATTTCTTGAGTGATTTGATTAATTCATATACTAGTTTTTCCACAAAACTATAATTCTCTTCATAAACTTTCAAAGATTCGTTGAAGAAAGATATTGGTTATTCTAAACCTTCTTGATTGTTTTGAGTCAGAATTGTTGAGATGCTCCCATCCCCTCCAAATGCATAGAGGATAAAATCCCTCTCATAGTTTGGGTTAACCAGGGTAGGGTCTTGGGAGATAGCCTATTTGATAGCCTCAAATATTTTGTTCCCCTATTGTATCTAGCTAAAAAGAGTTCCCTTCTTTAACATTTTATTAAGGGGTTTGGCCAAGGAGGTGAAATTTGGTACAAATATCCTCACAAAGTTAATCTTCCCTAGAAATATTTTTAACCCCTTTTTATGACTTGATAATGTTAATGCAAAAATGTCTCTAACTTATTCAGGGTCTATTACAAAACCTTATTTGGATGCTATATGTCATAGTAACTTGCCTTCATGTATTATGAACATGTACTTCTTTGGATTAAGAGAAACGTTGAATTCTCTACATCTTTCAAAAATCTTTCTCAGGTGATCTAGATGTGCACCAACATGCTTTAAATAGACTTTGATATCATATAGATATATCAATACTATATCATTTATGAAACCCTTGAATGCCATATCCATAGATCTCTAAAAAGTTGCTCTTACATTTGTTAGACTGAATGACATCTTCTTTTATGCATACATGCCTCATTTGGTGGTGAAGGTAGTTTTAAATTGGTTTGAATCCTATACTAGGATTTGGTTATAACCTGAATAACTATCTAAAAGATAAAATCTCTCAGATCCTAACATTGTCTAAAAAATTTGTTCCATAGGGGGAAGAGGATAGTGATATTTCAATGATGCTTTGTTTAGGTCTCTAAAATCCACACACAAATGGATTTCACCATTCATTTTTTTGATAGGAACAAAATTTACTACCCAAGATGAGTGTTTGATCAGAAATATTATATTAGCCTCTATCAGCTTACAGGGCTTGTTTTTCATCAAGGGTTCAATCTTTGAATTGATATGCCTCTATTTCTGCCTGACGGGTTTTGTATTTGGATCCTGTTCAATAGTATGTTGCACTAAACTTGGGTCAAATCCTCTTAAATCATGATAAATCTAGGAAAAATTATCATAAAACTCTCAACATAATTGAACAAAATCATGCTTATCTGAAATATTGCATACCTTTCCTATCTTGAGTGACTTGCCTTTTGAGATAGTGACAAGTTTGCAATCTTCCTCATTGACAGTAATGTTCTTCTTCTCACTTTTTAGTTGGTCATCTAAGTTAAATATATTTGCCAATGTGATGAGACCCATAGGTAACTTGTTTATTTTCAACTATATAATCTGATCACCTTATTGGTATTGTAACCTTGGTTGATTTCTTTCTAAAAACTTAGCCTCTTTTCTCAAAAAAATTGTGATCTTCTTGTCACTATCAAAGACTTGATAGTTAATTGTATTACTAGGGATATAAGGCCTTACAATCAGCCACACATGATGGATGTTCTCCTTCTTTATTTCAACTAATAGATTATATTGAGACACAACTGAGTCCATGTGATCAACATCTTTACTTTTTGTCCTTGGCACTATTCAAATATTCAGAGTGGTAAAATCCTCTAGTAGGTCCCAAACCCTATGTTTGTAAGACCTTAGAAAATTGTTTTTGGTCACACTTTTTGATCTAACCTAGTGAATGATGAGCTCACTATTCCAAAATACCTATAAGATCTTTATTCCTCTATCCTTGGCCAATTGGAGGCCTCAAATCAAGGCTTCGTATTCAACTATATTGTTGGTACAACTGAATAAAAGTCTAAATGAATAGAAACAACTTTCTTTGTGTAGAGATATCAATACGACTCCTACACCTGCACCATTTCTACTTCTTGAGTCATCAAAAAATAACTACTACATCCCTTGTAGATCTTTAGCCATTTTGACTAATTTGGGATAATTTCATCTTTATCATGAATACAATACGTCCCTAACCCTTTTTCTTGCACATAGTCATAAGGGTCAAATTGTAAGGTTGATCCCCACTCATCCAGGTGAGTTTCTGGGATATTTTCTATAGGTGTTGCATTCTCTTGATCCACCTCTTCCTCATATTGATCTTGTAAATTACAATTCATCTCTATGGGAATAAGAGGATTATAGTGTTCGATATGGTCTTTCACAATTGGCTCATCTCTTATTATTACTCTAGTTTTTTATCTCATTCTAAGTAGCATATGATACCAATCTATAGATAGATAGCCTCCCATATTTGTAGTAAAATATCTTGATAGACAAATGGCAAAGTAGGGAGGGAGGTTTATGACTAAAATGTATTAAGTAATTGAAAGACTAGGGCAAGCATGAATAGTGAGGTCCAATCTTTTTATGATTCTTACTATTTGAATAGCAGTCCCATCTAGTTACACTACTTCTTTATTAATAGGTGTGTATTTTATTCCCAGAACATCATCTATTTTCTTAGGCATCACTAAACTACTAGCCCCCAAATCCATCATGCAATTGTCTACTAGATGATTCCCTATTATAAGTGAAAGGTAAAAGGAAGGAGGATTACCACTTTTGCCTTTTTTATTTTCAGTCTGAGGCTAACATAATTTCATTATAGGTGTATGCCCCCTGACTGGAGCTTTCTCTGATATCTAGAGATTCTTCAAGGCCTCCCATAGTAAGTCCCTTTGTGCTGGTATAAATAGTGCTTCCCACATAGTGACATTCAAATTAGTTTTCTTCATTTGATCAAGAATGATAAAAGGCATATTAACAACCTTTATTGGTACTTTTAAAGGGGATACATCCTCCTTTACAAGATTTAGAGTGGACACATTTGATTTGAATTGATTGGTAGGTATAAAGGGTGGCCTTTGCACTATGTTACTCTTTCTCAATTTTGTTGTTGCTTTAGAAGTCAAAGCCTAGTCCACTCTGGGTAGTTGAACAATTTTTATTACTCTTTTCTTAGAGTGTGTATTAGCTGTTATAGGGCCTTCACTGATAAAAATGCTTCAACTTGGTCTATTCCACTAAAATCACCTCCTACCAATTTAGAAGAATCGCTTTGCTTTGAGCAGGTTCTTGTGTCTCTGCTTGTTAGGAAGTAGATCTTTCCTATTGTCCTTGTGTACCCACTATACCTTGCACCATCAGGGCTTGATTGATAACACCATTAGGACAACTATTTTGATTATGGGTTGATTGTATGGATAACACCACTCATAGTATTGAGCCAAATTATTTTGAACAAGGACAATGGCTTTGGAAGCTCTGGGTGCCAGTAATGGACAAGTGTTTAGAGATCTCAACTATGCATTCTATCCTTTTTGTTGGTTATTTCCTTGATATGGATACCTATCTCCCTAGTAGGATTTCCTATTCCATTGATATGTAGGGTTAGATGGCTAAAAATCTTTATAGTTTTGGGATTATTTCCTTTTCATCACCACTAACTCATTTCCAAAACTCTTGAGTAATGATTTGACTTCATATAATTCATCTGTAGGTGCATGAGTTAAAGAACGTGCCTTGCTCATGGTGGGGATTGGAACAAGTTCAGGTGGGGGAATAGGGGCTATTTTTGGAAAGAGAGGCATTGGTTTCCTTGATGCAATTTTCTTAGCTTGGATCAAATAATTCTCAACCCTTATTGCAATGTCATAAGCTACAAGAAGTGTGGTTCCACCC
This sequence comes from Torreya grandis, assembly GCA_037957365.1. Taxonomy (NCBI): domain Eukaryota; kingdom Viridiplantae; phylum Streptophyta; class Pinopsida; order Cupressales; family Taxaceae; genus Torreya; species Torreya grandis. Next base: position 694,432 of record JARHVA010007134.1, read on the forward strand.
ATTGACTGAACCATCACAACTATACCACTATTAAGGGATTTTAGGTAATATAAGAAGGCATTATTTATAATGTGTTTAACTAAGATTGGAATTTTATTCCAAGTATTCTAGAAGTAATAATTGAAGTCAGTCATTTGTTCATGAGGAGCTCGTTAAATAGTAGTCAATTTTTTGACCAAGGAAAGGTGATCACACTTGTCCTCAAAGTGGGAACACATTACAATGTCTAACTCATCCCAAACTCAAATTGAGGTGGGAGGGAGACCTTTGTACCATTGTAAATTTTTCCCTTTAAAATAAGAGACTAGGAGTCTAATTGCAACATTGTCTTCGACCACGCTATGGATTGAGAAAAGGTTAGCAATGTGTTGTATATGTTCAGAAGTAGTGGTAGAAGTTTCACCAATAAAATACACTAGAATTTTTAAGGTTGAGAAAAGTATATCATCATGTTGGGCCAAAATGAGTGGATTACCTATATTGAAAGCTATGAAATTTTGATTTCTAGCCATTGCAAGTTATATAGAGTTGATTGGAGTGACCAAAGGGGATGGGAATAAAACTGTAGGATATACCTTAGGCTAAGGGGTGATTTCTTTTGTTCTCTTTTTAGATGGAAAATGACAATTCTAAAAAATCACCCCTCTTACCTTTGGTAGATGATCTTGTTTGTTTTCTTGGCATACGTTACCTTGAAATAGTGAGTCCATAAACTAGTAGAGTCACCAGGTGATTTGATACTTGAATAAAACTTGTACAATGGTTGATGAGAATAGAACCAATTTTTATGTAATTTTTGGGTCCCAACGGGCATGCCAAAAACTATTATTGCATAGGATTACACATATCTTGATTTTGTAGCTTCTTGTGCAAGTGCATAATGAAATAATGGAAAAACATCCAAAGCTATGGGACCTTGGAAATTTGAGGTTAATCTCTAGAGAAGGTCAGCTTCCTTTTACTAAAATTTGATGCAAACTGATAAAATATTAGCAGTTTAGGAATTTTGTTTTTTAGTGCTCATGTATCGTAAACTAGGGCTTTAATGAGAAAAGGGTTAAAGAAATTTAAATTGCAAAAAAATGAAAGTATGGTGATTGCACCAAATTTGTATAGTGAATCTACATGCTCGTTTCGAAAACACAATAGAGTAGAAAATAGATTGAGTTTATTTTAACCACAGACTTATGCAAATTTGGAAATTAGAGGTAGTATTTTAGATATTCTTCAACAAAGGGAAAAGGTTCTTTATTTCAAACAATATTATCAAGAGGGTAAAATACCACATAAGAATTTTCTTAAGACTAAAATAAAAGATAAGCTTCCACAAAGAATCATATAACTTGCACAACACAGAGATTTCAAAGACAAGAAAGGAAAAAACTTTAACTTTATTTCTCTCTAAAGGTAATAACTTGTAGCAAATACATTCAAAATGAAAAACAATATCACTAACAACAAAAACATGAAATTGGGTCACAAGGTCTGCCCATATTTATATAAAATATGTCTTAAAAGACATGTCGTTGTCAAAAATTTAACACCCAGTAGAAGGAAATCATGCATACTAAAATGCTTCATGCAAAAAGGGGGTGAGTTCCTCTATTTTTGGCATTTTGGACTCATGGAGGTGTCTTGCTACATGCATAAGTTGGGTGTGATTCTAGTGTAGCTAGAGATGTTCATGAAAGGCTCCTTGGACGATTGTTGAAAATAACTCCCCATGCAAGAAGCGGTGCCCAAAATAACTTTGGATTTTTCGAATAAAAGATAAAATTGAAAATAAATTTTCAAGCTTCTTTTCATGCAAACCCTAGCATGCAAAACTAAATTGAGACTTTTTAACATCCAAGCCTTTATCAATTTTACCAAAAAGGAAGCGTTTAATTTGTATTTTATGACTTTGCACCTTTTCTCATTTCACATTTATTAATATAGAAAGTGCAATTCACAACTTGCTTTTTTCAACTTCCACATTTAAAAGATATAAAGTGAAAAGTATATGTCTTTCTCTTTCTCCAAAAGAGCTATAAAAAAATACACAGTTGCACCTTGAAATTACAAATTACAAATTAGAATGTCTCTAAAATGAAAATACACATGATAGAAAAATTTGAAAATATCTGAAAGAGAGGAAAAATTAATCAATCTTCAAAATATCTTTAGCTTTCTTGTCATTTTCTGCTCGCAAATTCTCTGAGTATGTATCAAAGGCCTTGAATATTTCATGTATTCACTCTTCATCTAGCCCATAAGAATAAATGTCATAGAGGTTGCATAGTCTACCTATACATCAAATAAATCACTTCTAAAGGTCCTTATACCATTTATTTTGATTCTCATTTGATCAATTGCCTTCTCATATTTGATAAACCTATGAATAAACTTAAGGCAAAGATTATGTCTTTCGTAGACTCCTCAACTATTACCTTAAAATGTTCTTAGGCCTATTCTACCTAGAAGAGATTGCCAACATCATCCATTGGTTGGCATGGCATTAAATTCATCATGCCATCAATAACATAGAACACATCAATAGCTCGATCATGAACCTCCTTGGCTTGCTCAACAAACTCGATCAGTATCCTTATCTAGAATTGGTCAACCTTGTGTAATTCTTCATGCTCAACAACAATCTTCAATATATTATCAACAATGAGGGTATTCATATGAATTGACTTTATGACTGTCAACTTGGGGTAATACATGTTCAAATTTTGAACCTTTCCTTCATAGCTATTGATCTGTGCCTTTAAAATTTCCCTTCTCTCCATGATGATGTCATAATGTTGTATGATCACTACGAGGGCCCTATTTCCTTTTGTAATCAATTCCTCAGACCATTCTTTTATAGCCCTTCCCATGTGAGCAATCTCTCAAGCTAAATTAATTGTAGCTTGATATAGATTGATTGGTTACACTGCCTATGGTTGTTGTGATGTTTCACTAGGGTTTATGAATTGGTTAAGTGATTAGATCAACTGATCAACTTTCCTTTTAAGCTCATCCTTGGTGGCTTTGTCATGGTCAATTCTCTAGAAGAGAGAGTTGATGCTCAATTTCACATCATTCTTGAGCCCTTATCTTGTCTATTGACCAAGGTGTATGTGAGAGACTTGATAATCCACTACCATAAGATCTTCTTTTGATTTATCTAGTGGTGAAACTATAATCTCAACATATATTTCTCTTTTGTCATTAGTGAATGTTCTTGAGAGGGTCCTAGGAGTAGGTTTTGACTTCTTCTTGAGTTCTGTCATGTCAAAGTCCAAAGTGCTAAAATCAATCACTATTTTCCTCTTTTTACTCAGTGATTAGGCTAACCAACTAGGGGTAGCCTTTTGTGTATTTAACACAATCACCAAAGAATCTTTAGTTGATGTAACTACACTAAATGATACTATGGCCAAGGGGGCCTCTTGGGAAGATGATACTATCTACTGCTCAGGAGGTGCCTGTGAAGGTTTATTCTCACCAATAGTTTACAAACCCATTGTTTCACTAATTGTTTGTGTTGCTCCAACCTTAACTGATGGTATGGATTAAAAATTGGAAATAGGGGAAGTGGAAGTAACCAAAGCAAGAATTGTGCATTTAGGAACTAGAAGAAGGGTGAAAGCCAAAGTACTAAGTGTGTCAATTAGGTGTGTGGGGCGACTAAAGGTTGGTGAGATGAAAATGGTGGGTTGAGATGAATATGGAACAATACTCACTCTAGAGGTTGAGGTGTCCTATGGGATGGTAGTCAAGTTGACTGACTCTGAGGTGGTGTATTGTTGAGTGGTGTTACGAATTAATGGTGATTAAATGGAAGGAATTGTGAATGGAATAGAAAGTGGGAGTGGATCAAATGGGGAAGAAGTGAGGGGAAGGGAAGGTGAAGTGAAAACTTGAACTTCCTCTAGACTTGTTTATGCTATTTTCACTTAGCTTATTGAAGTGGGTGGAGTGGTAGATAAAGTGGAGATGAGTGGAGGGAGAGGAGCTAAAACTTGTGGTGTAATGGGAACCTGAGGTGCTTGAGGAGGAGAGGCAGCTGATGGAAGTGTTGTCAAGCCTCTTATACTATAGGGGTAGGAGAAGGGGGAACATAGAAATAGGAGCTAGTGATATAGGATCTGAAGCTGTAGATCCCTATGTTGTTGGTGTTGTCTCTTTTGCTGAAAGATCAATGGGTTCATGTGCAGCTTCTCCTTGTTTTCTTGATTCTCATTTTCTTAATTTTTTCTTTATCTTCCTCTTATTTTTATACTGAGGTCTCACTAAGGATTCCTCAGGGCCCTTCATTGATGGTGTAACACCTTCTGATTTTAATTTTAGGAGCCTTTCTTTAACTCCTATGGTTTCCATTGTAATTTGTACTCCTTTATTTTTTAGCCAATTAATATTTCGGTTGATGAAGTGGGTTTTTCTATTAAACATGGAAAATGATTCAAGAACTAACCAAATAACTAGTGATAGGGATTTTACAATGATTTGGGTGAGGTATAGTGGATCCACTCTAGAAACATCATCCTCCAAGTCATTAGGGACTACTAGCAGATCATAATCTTTTATTTGCTGTAGGGACATTCTTGAGTAGTCCCTCATCATGACCATATCTTCATCATTACAATCCTCCTAATAATCCTCATAGTATGACACATGTTCATATGATCCCAACTCTAGTGCATGACTGATTTTATCATATGGGTCAAAATATGGCCTGGACTCTAGGGTCCTCAATGTTACTTAACTCATTTATACCTCTGTACCTCTAGCCTTTAAAAGAGTTTGGCATGTATAAATGCCAATGGAAATAGGGAAATGAATCCCTACCTTGTGTCTATTAGAGAGAATCTGATGTGTTTCCACTAGCTACCACACCAACTATAACAATGCCAATTTGTCACTTATGTATTGGGGAAGAGTGTAGGGATAGCCACAAAAACCTGTTGCCATGATGTAGGAATATATGGGGAATTATATGAAGAATGATCCCCATTTAGTGATTTCATCCTTTTCTTCCCTTGAGAACCTCTCCCTCCTATGTTTTGGATTGAACATGGTGTTGATGTTGTAGATGAAGGCATCATTAACTCTTTTGAACTTTTGTTTACTAGCTTGAAGGGTGAGGTCAAGGTAGTAGTTGTACACTCTTGTTATTTTATCAAGAACAACATTGAGACTTGGGAATAATCTTCCCTTAGCTAAAATATAAACAACATATGATGTCATGTAAAACCTATTTGAGGTTTGAACCTCCAACAACTGTTGATGAAGAGAATCATTGATTAATTGTACCCAATGTATATATTGTTTATTCTCTCAGATGGTCTAGATATATTGGTACTATTTATAGCACTGGGCATTAGGACTACCAGTGACTCTATGCAACAATGTTATAACATCTCCCAACTCCTCTATAAAATTAGATCTATACATTATCTTGGGCAATCTGGTGGAGGAGTGCTTAGGGGTATTGAGCCATTGTTTGTTGATCATCTTTTGGCATCCATCTTTATTCTCCTCATAGAACTATGTAGATGTTTAGGGAGTTATATCCAAATAACTTTAGAACTCAGGAATGGAAAACACAAAGTTGATGTAGTCAAAGTCAAGATCTAGAATCTTTTATCCTTTATCATTATACACTTCCCTCTTGTCTGGGTCATAGTGTTGAGCCATTTTTAGGATCAATTTAGGACTTTGACTAGTTAGGGGAAAGGTTGCAGTTTGTGGAAGTCCAGAGTCATAAATACTCTATATCTAGTCATTTTTGAGTTCTTCCCCTATTCTAGCCTAGAAGTCTCCCAGGTCAATATTACCTAAATCTATATCACTAATTTCTGTGAGATTAGATTCCAAACAATAAGTTACTTTAGGGCCCTTAGATTTGAACTTCATCTCTTTGGGAGGCATGGAGATTGTAGAAAAATCCTCTGAGTAACCAACTGTGAAAGTTGGTAGGAACTATAGGTGTATAAAGCACTTGTATCTTCTAACGAAACTTATAGGTGTTTAGAGCACATCTAATGTCCACAATGTTTATAGCTTAGGAATCTCTAGTAGAGATGGGATGTACTTGGGGCAGGTCCACTCTCTATAGTGTTTGAAGGCTGTCAGGTTTTTTATGGAAGTGGGAGGTGCTTGAGGCATGTCCACTTTTTGTAGTGCACTAGGAATCAACAGAGGTCAAAGGTGCTTGGAACATATCCAGTGTCTACAAGGATGTTGAGAGGGAAATCTTGGAGGGAAAGTTCTTTATCCCTTTTGAATTTAGAGGTATATGCCTAGAATATTTGCTTTAGCTTTAAAAAACCCTAATCTTGAATGTGAAACCTTGGAGGGAGAATGAAGGGGTTTTTTGGTAGATTTGAAATCTCTTGTAACAAAAAATTCTTAAAAACCCTAGATGCACTAGATGCACTATCTCAACCTTAGTTTACAAAATATTGATAAAACCACTACACAAAGCCACACAAGTAGGAAAAACTAGAATGATGCCACAAAATCTATGAAAAATATAGAATATTTTACAAAAAAAGGGAATCAAATTGTAAAAAATGGTTCAAATTTAGGAATTAATAGCATAACTTTAAGGAGAATACCATATAATGATGTGGCTCAGAAGTTATAGTCGTGGTACAGGGTTCAGGTACCTTCTTGATGTGGCTCGAGGTTTAAGGTTGTAGCACAAGGATGGAGCTAAAAATGTAATTTAGTAAGATAACAAATGATAAGACTTTGCATATCAACCTAGATTTATATAAGATAAAAACTTGCATTTAATGTGAGTGATGGTGGTTGGTAGCATAGGTTGGATCTGCTTGAAGTAGGTCCACTCCCCACGATTAAAAATGGCTCGATGGGAGGTGTGGCTTATTAGGCACTTTGCACGTTGTGAAAACATGCAATGTGCACTTTAATCTTTTCATCCAGTGGAAAGGCTTGATAGGTTTGGTGGAGATTGGACCTACTTGAAGTAGGTCCACCCTTTGTGGATGGGTTAACAGTTTAGTGGGGAGAGGATTCTAGCGTGCACTTTCCACATTGTGAAAATGTGCAATGTGTAATTCAAGCCTTGCCTCCCATGGGAAAAGGCTTAGGTGACCCAGTAGAAGTTAGACGTGCTTGAAGTAGGTCCACTTTATGTGGGTGGGTTCATTGGTTGATGGGATCTAGAGCTCGTCATACACTTTGCATGTTCTAAAAATGTGCAATGTACATACTGAGTTTCAGATTCTACCAAATGGGTGTATGGTGGGATCTAGAGCCTACCATGTATTTTGCATGTTTGATAATGTGAAAAGTGCATGTTGAATTCTATATTCTATGATTTTTTAGGATTTGGTGCCTTGCAAGACCTAGAACCCACGAAGTACAAATTGCATCTAGAGTCCCAGATTTTGTGAGGTAAGGGAAAGATGGATTTTGGAGGAATAAGGGTTCTCCCTAAAAAACAAAGGGGTACTCCCTTGGTGTTTCAAATGTAATGATATTTTTTGGGGTAAAAAATATCAACAGTACTTGCCCAAAGTGCCATAGAAATAATTTTCACTTGTGGATAATTATTTCTCTTTTTCTCTCTCCTTTTTTATTAATATATTTTGAAGGCCAATGATCCTTCAAGCTAGGAGGAATTTGATTAAGACTTTGGTCGGCCAGTATCCTAGTTAAACTATGCCCTTGGTATGTACTCCACTAATGTTGTTTTGAAATTTGTTAATCACTAAGTCAGCTTCCTCCAAATGTCTCAACAAGGTATTGTCATATCACCTACAATAGAGGGTGCTACCAATTGGATGAAGTGGGATGTGTGTTGGATGGAAGATATTATTGGATTATGTGAAAGATTCAGGAAAATGATGTTATTATGGAGGTATATGGAAAATTTATGAGGCCAAGGGGGATTGGAGCCAACAATCTCACTAGCCCTTTCAGATTTTGAGTGTTGCATAAGTGCTTCAAATGACACAATGTTAGATGATTTAGGATCAAAGATATTTCAAAATCCCCTTAGAAGGGTAACACTAAGTTTTTACTCCTTGGCCTTGAGAGTTGCAACAAGTTGAATGCTTGTCAGATTATCGACCATTCTCACATTGATATCGATAATGTCATCATCAATTGATGTGGAACCATATTGATCTTATTTTGATTTTATGATAATGCCTTGAAGAGGGTTTCACTCATGGACACTGATTTTGGATTCTTTTAATTCTATTATTGATTTTGATGGAGGAACAGTCCCTATTCCTTGAGATATGTTGATGTGTCAAGATTCATTTCAAAACCTTACTTGTGGTCCCTTGGCTAGATACAACCATGGATTCTCATGAATTAAGCAATCATGTCGTTGTTATGAAATAGGTTTAGTGGTAGGTGGTCATGTTGGTGCTAATCAATAGAGGTCAAAATGGATGGTAGGGTTGACAATGTCAAGAAAAGGATTAGTGGCAACACTGAAAGGATTGGTTGTAATAAGATCCTCGTAGAGACTATAAGGGGAACCTATTTTGATGATGTAAAAGATTCCTCAAGGATCATCAAACTATCCCTAGAATTTTTTTATTGATCTGGAGGAGGTTTGTAACTAATGTTGTGAGATACTCAATTGATGCACATGTGGATTTGTTTCATGATTCCTTGTTAATGGATAACAAAAATGTACATAAAAGGTTGTTGGACATAGCAAAATGATATCAACCCATCACTAAAAAGATGTGTGATATTTTTACATTGACACTTCATATCACATCATATGATCCATAATTAAGAAAAAAAAAGAAAAATATCTAAGAACAACCACCTTAAGCCTCTTAAATAGGTAGAAAATCATGGATATATTATAGGAGAATTAAGTGCAAGTAGATGTTTATTATTAATGAACCTAACTACCATAGAGTAAAATGAAATAGGCGTTAACTGGAATTAATAATCACACCCACCTACTCATTAATCAAGGAGACTATACCCCTTAATACAGTCATTTTTTATGTTTAAAATTTAAAAAAAAAGGAATTAAAAATTTAAAAATTAATATTTTAAAGTTTAAAATTAAAACTAGAATAAAAAATTAAAAGTTATTTTTTTATAACTCAAAACTAAACAAATTGTCCTCTTTTATTTATTAATGATGGGTCTCCATGCATGACTCATCTGTAAGCCTTCATCCCTATTCAGATTACTAGAGTGCTTGTTGACCTCAATAGTTTATATCTTTTATAATTAATTTATATGGCAAGTACCTTAGTATCTTCAATGCGAATAGAGTGCTTTGCTAGAAAAGACTTCTATTTATTATCTAATCTTATATTTGCAATATGTTCTTTAATTCTCATCTAGATGGACTTCCCTATTTCTCTAATGTAAGGTATACCATATGAGCATTAAATTTTGTAGACACCACTTTGCAAACTAGGATCTAAATAATCCTTGCTGGACCCAAAGACTTCCTTAGCTTGTTTTTAGGAAAGAAAGTGGTCTTGATATTTTGACATCTTAGTATTTTTACAATCTTATTGAACGCCTCATTGATGTAGGGTAATAAAGCCTGTGGGCTCTTAGTTGAAGGCTCCACATGTCACTTTTTTGCTGTTGAGACTAACTTTATCTTGTTTGATAGCCCTAGGAATTTGCTTTTCCCCATAGATTATTCCTAAAGACCCCTTTCAAGTTCTCGATTTCCTTATCCAAGTTGTTCTTATCCTTTTAAAAGTTGTATACATGTCGCTTTTAGAAGTTATGTTTAATACTTTAAAATTGACAATTCAATACCCACTAACTAATTAAAAAAGTAAATAAATTATTTTTTTAAATATTTAGTGTAGTATAAAATTGTTAAAAAAAAATAAAACGTTGCAAAATTCTAATATTAAACAAAAATTCTTGATTTTGATTGGTTTGTTGAAAAACTTTATTAGTGCTTACTGAAAGGGACTAAAGACCTAATGAACTTACAATTAATGTCCACCTCTTCAAGAAAACAATGGTTAACAATATCAATGTGATATCATTAATGACTCTCTGATAGTTCGTACTTCATCGCAATCATGCTTCTATAGCCACTCGATGTACTAACACCCCAACATATCAAGCAATTTTTTTGGGTAACTTTTTAGTCTCTAATTCCACATTATTTATGACAATAATCTTAATCAATAAATCAATCAAAAATAATTTTTTTAAAAAAAATATTTAAAAAAAAAATATTTATATTTAATTTTGACAATTTTTTAACTATAATTTTTGTTTTAACAAATAATTTATCTAATATTTTATTCGTTAAAAAACATTAATATAATAATTTTTAAATTTTATAGTGATACAGAATTTTATTATTTTTTAAAACAAAAATTTCCCAAATAAAATAACATGTGCAAAGAATCAAACACCAAATACATTTGCATAGAGGTTAACTTTTATACCGAATAAGACTGAAAACTCTATATTTTGAAGATAGTTTAACACTGCACGTGTGAACTTTTCTTAGTACACTTTAAAGGGTAAAGGAATAAAAATAATAATTTCTGCAATAAGATACAAAATAGTCATAGGAAATGCTTGAAATTTCAATTCGTATGTATGTACGTATTAAATTTAGAATAATATGACCATGATATATTTCAAAATCAATCTTTATACTTGTTAAGATTAATATTATTAGTGATTTTGAATGGAGTAATTTATTTTTTTATTTATATTGAAAAATATAATATAAGGAAAAAAATATATTAATAAAATAATCAAAAGTTTAAATAATTAATTATATGAGATAAATTTTACGTAACAAAAATTTACTTAAAAAGTTGTTGGACATATTAAAATATTGTCAGCGCATTATTAAAAATATGCGTGTTATATTTTTACATTGATGCTTAATATTATATCTTATGATGCATCATTAAAAAAAATGAGTAATCTATAAGAACAACCATCCTAAGCCTCCTTAAATAGGTAGAAAACCATGGATACATTATAAGAGAATTAAAGACAAGTAGATATTTATTATTAATGAACCAAACTCCCTTAAAATAAAATGAAATAGACGTAAACTGGAATTAAGAATCACACCCACCTACTCATTAATCAAAGAGAGTATACCTCTTAATACAATCATTATTTTAATTTTAGTTTTTTTTAAAAAAAATGAGAATTAAAAATTACAAATTAAAAAATTTAAAATTTAAAGTTAAAAATTAAAATTAGAATAAAAAAATAAAGTTATTTTTCTATAAATCAAAACTAAACAGGGTCTCTTCTTTTATTTATTAATGATGGGTTTCCATACATGACTCATCTGTAAGCCTTCATCCCTATTTAAATTACAAGAGTGCTTGTTCATCTCAATAATTCATATTTTTTACAATTAATTTCTACGATGAGTACTTTATAATCCTTAATGCGAATAAAATGTTTGGTTTTGTACGAGCACTTTATTTGAAGACTTCTTTTTATTCTCCAATTTTATATGTACAATATGTTCCTAAATCTTTGTTTAAATAGACTTATCTATTTCTCTAATGTAAGGTACACTACATGAGCATTAAATTTTGTAGACACCGCTTTGCAATTGGGATCTAAATAGTCTTTAGTGGACCTCAAAGACTTCCTAACTTATTTTTAGGAATGAACGTGGTCTTGATATTTTGGCATCTTAGTATTTTTACAATCTTATTGTACACCTCATTGATGTAAGGTAATAAAGTGTCTGGGCTCCCAGTGGAAGGCTCTACACTTCACTTTTTAGTTGTCAAGTCTAACTTTTTCTTGTTTGATAGCAATAGGAATTTGCTTTCCTTCGTAGACATTCTTCCCAAAAACCCCATTTAAGTGGTCGATTTCTTTATCCAAATTGTCCTCATCACAAATCATAAAGACCCTAGTTTCAAGTGTCTTCATCAGCTTTTCTTTCTACATCAAGTAATGGTGTGAAAAAACATACAGATAGAAATTTATGTGGGTGCTTTTTATATAAACTTTTTGATTTAAAATGTCTTCCTTTTTTACTTTTAAAATTTATTAATTGAAACAATGGATAAAAAATCAATGAAACCCAAATTTAATATATGACTTTCTTTATAAAAAATTACGACTTCAAAAACATTATTTTAAAACAAATTCTTACCAAGCACCTTTTTATTATAACCATTATATACTTTATCTTCCTATTTTTCAAATAAGTGCACATGCGTTCCAATTTTTTTACAAAAGGTACATGACTTTTCCATGTTTGAAAAGCCATTGTCAAAATCGAAAACGGTAAAATGCAATGATTTTGTCAAGCAATAATTGGCAAGGAATAGGAGAAAAAACTATGGGCGTAAACATCAACCAAGCTTTTCCTTCAATGGATTTGATGGAAGGGAAATCACTATGCAAATCTCTTGTCACTCTCCACAAAAGTTACCAGTCAAAATTTGGAACAAACATAAAAGACAAGTTCTTTGGATTTATGATCAAATATTTTATCATTTGTGGTGGAGGGCAAGCTTTAGTGGACCTTCAACCAATCATTCAAACCCTAAGAAGATATAAGACAAAAGTAATCCCTGACAAAAGTAATCCAGACAAAAGTTGTAAGTAGAGTGGACAATTAGTCCTTATGAAGAAATCTAGGGAGAACTAAGAGTATTATTTTGTATTTGTCATGTTGTGAGAGATTTTACTGAGCCTTTTTATCTTGATTCCAATGTACCCCCAACATATATACATATAATATCTACTTTTTTTACTTGCCCTAGAATGGTTACAATGTTGTTTTGATATTTCAATAATTTTAAGAAAATAAAGTGATTTGAAGGGTATATAATAGAGGTGCTGATTAATGTGAGTATTTTGTTATTGATCATGTTTTAAATGGATATCAATTGAGAGAAAAAATAATGATTTTTATTTAAAAATAAATAAAACTATATATTTTTTGATAATTTAAATAAAAAATTGTGTATTAAAAGTAGTTTTAAAAAAATATTAAATTTAACAATGATTAATGTTTTAATAATTATTTGATCATTTTTGAATATTTATAAATGTTTAATTGAATATTGTGATTACTCATTGTATTTTATGTAAATATTGTTTAAATTTGAATATAATTTCTCATGTCAAATAAACAACAACACTTATTTACTTATAAATGACATTTAAATTCAAATTAAACAATATTAATACTCAGACTAAGTTCTAATGATTAGGATTGAAAAAGGAGGGGCCCATGGTTACACAACTTAAAGGGAGCATAAAGCAAAAGGCAAGATAAAAATAAAGATAGGGAATGTAGAAGATAAGATATGGATGTGCATGTGGGAGGTGTTTTAGCAAGGTATAAATCAACAAGAGAGCCTATATTGTGCAATTTAAACCAAATTAATAAACATAAATGAGTATGCTAAATTAATACAGAAATAACACTAAAAAATATCACACGACCAATTTTTAGGTATCTATATTTTTTTCCAATTTGAGTTGTGTGTGTAAGCATACATTTCAAATTACAAAAATATGTAAAAAATATACAGTTACACATTTGGATCACCAAAACTAGAAATGATGCACCTCAAAACTGGTAAAACCATTTTTATTATTCTTACACGTGCATGCACACACAGAGGTAAGTGCCAAACAATATATGTTGTTCAATTTGAAATACTAAAAAATAAGTTACCTCATTCTTATTAAAAAGATATGAAGGTAGAGTGGAGTTAGGCACTCCATTAGACACGAGCCTCCACATTTGAATAAAATCTAAGTCAAATCTGAGTCATTAGAAATTGGATTTAGACACCATATCAGAAACATGACTCCAAATCCATCATTTGAATATGATAATGCATGTCCCAAAATCATGTTTCTAACTATATTGAGTAGGATATATACACCCCTTTTGACATGTGAGTTGGATTTGTGAATCTCTTATCTAATATATATATATATATATATATATATTAAATATAATAGTAGGACATGTGATAAGTATATAATTGTAATATACAAGATATAATATTTAAGAACATGCACTAACTTATTTTGCCCCATGTTTCCCCAAGATATATGTCAAATGATAACATTATAATATGGAAAATAAAAAATCACAGTAGTAAGATGTTAGTCCTCAAGATATAAAAATTGTGATCATAAGCAAAGAACTTGGGTCTTGCCCTAATAAATACCTTAGGAATTTATTGATCATGGCCACACAATAATGACATAAGCAGTACCATGCAGTATCAAGCAGTGAAATCATATCTAGCATGTACCAAGCATATTAGGAAATAGAATCATATCAAACACAAAAAAAAAACATAGATTAATAAAATCACATCTGGCATATGGAAGCACATCAGGGACATGAAAAGCATAACATTGATATGTAAAGCATGTGAAGCAAATAGAATCACATTATAAACATGGAAAGCATATTAGGCATATAGGAAGAACATGAAGCACATGGAATCATATTAAAGACATAGGAATTTAGGCACATAATAATATTAATGCGTAGGCACTTCAAACATGATACACAATATGATACAAATTTAGGAACTTTAGATATATAAAAGAATATATTATCAATTTCAAGGGAATCAGGCACATGAGTGAGATTGGCATAAGCAACATTATAAGTGATGCATGATCAAACACATGAGTGCAAAATACATAATAGTAAAAAAAAAGTAAGACACGATATTAACATGACATAAATGTAAAGTGTGTGTGCTCTTATACAATCACAAGGTATAAAATATTTCAGTTAATGAAGAAAAGAAACAAATGACTAAGAAAAGAATTCATGACATGATATTTTTTCTTATAACATAACATAATAAGTAACAAACATGTGTGGTCAAAGAACAAGACTAACCAATAATAGGGTCCCAAGTGTTGAAATCGTTATAAAATTCATGGATATGATTTTGGGATTCAATTGCATAGTTTTGAATCAACCTATGTCAACCCATAATTTACAAATAGCATTTCACAAGAACACATATCTAATGAGAATGAATGATTCACTCAACACTCATTGCATCTAGGTGATGCTCAAAGGGATTATCCAATTAGACTTCCTAAAAGGTCACCCATCCCTGTATTACTCTAGCTCAAGCATGCTTAATCATAGAGTTTTCCCCACAATCAGTCACTTTTAACTTGTGATCCCATTTGAAAAAAATTCAACAGGTGTTGTGCCTTATGAAACATTCATTATGGATCTCCATAGCTCTTTTTAAATTTATTTAAGTAATAGATTTTCCATAATGCAAAATATTATGGGTATGATTTTGGGATTTAATTACTAATTTAACTTTTTAGATTTCATGGAGTTTAAGCCCTAGGTTGTTAAAGGGTATGAGTATAATAAACCAGGGTAAAAATATGTAATAAATACAACCACTAATTTGTAATATAATTGACCTAGTTTGACATTTTTAAAAATAACAATAAATTATGTAAACAAGTACTTCTAGCTAGAAATTGATTGAGATGGGAGATCTGGAGGCTACAAATTAGGATATGAGTTGATTTAAGTGTCATAAACACCATCTAGGTGTCAAAACCCTTCCTCAATAATAACACCCTAATTGGATAGTAACACTAATGGTGCTAGTGTCCTTATTTTAGCACTAGTGTCCTCTATGCATTATTATTCCAAACTTCTAGGTTTACCCTTGTCTGAGTCTGCCAAGCCTATTCGTATGCACATGAGTCCTGACTCCCTGTCGTTGACCTATTTTGATTGATTTTTTATGTAAACCATATACCTCCATGTTTCTAAGGCATCTGATTGGCACAAGTAGTAAAGTGTGATGTTAGTGGGATAGGTTGTGTAGACACTCCTTTTTGGATAAATAGACACTAGAATGATTTCTTGCAAACAATACAAGTTAAGCCTAGAAATCATTGGAATGTTTTGATTCATCAGCATGCATCATGTGTATCTTTTAATATGTGTCAATATATCCTTAAACAGGGAAATTCATTGTACGCAATCATCATTTTCCTTCTTCTAATTCATCTTTGATCAAGTTCTGGCCTAGAAATTGACCTTTTCAACCATGTATGAGGGATAACTTGTCAAAATTCAAAAATGGCAATTAACTTGATCAAGATTGCTTAATTGGTTAAACCTAATTAAATGCATAGGTGAAAATCCCATGGATAATTAATTATTGAATTTCTATTTTTATAATTTCATAAATCTGGATTGATGACATCATCATGACATCATATAAATATCTAAAATGATGTCACCATCATGACATCATCTTTTATGAGTTATCAAGCATTCACAAAATATCAAACAAATATCTAGATTTGTGATCTATGCCTATTAATTGAAAATATTAATGGCTTGTCCCCTCCCAAACCTAACCATGGTTAAACTAAACCTAATGACACCTAGGTTAGAGTTAGTTTAGAAGGCGATAAATACAAAGCCACACCCATTGATCCATGAGATTCTTTTGTGTAATGTTATGATGCTAAAATACCTTCAAGAAGCTCATTTGGTATAGTGTTATCATGCCTATTTTCTAAGTCAAGACAAAGCCAAATCCAAGCCCAACATTACCAAGATGACAAGGAAAGGTGGTGCAAGAAGCTCCATTGCCAAAGAATCTTTGATCACACAACTGAACACATCAATTCATTTCCAACATACAACTCTTGCTCTCAAAGAAGGTAAATTTTTTTTTCTTCATTTGATAGTTACTTGTATATTTCTCTTGCTCTTTGAGTGTCTAGGCTAGAGGTGTAAGTTTCAATAGCGTGTTTTTTTTATTGATTTTGATCATACTAACATGATACTAATCTCCCCTCTTAGATTCCTATTGATCACATAATGACATGCCTGGTGGGACTCGTACCACAAAAAACTCTTCATATGGCCTCTTAGAATATTTTGGTAACAATTTTAATGCTAAATTTTTGATTTCATGGTAAAAAAAAAAGTGAAAAAATTGAGCTCTCAATCTAATCATAGAGAGAGGCAATTTTGCACAGACAAATACAATTTTGCACTAAGAAGTGATTTTGCACAGACAGAGGTGATTTTACACCGAGAAAGGTGATTTTGGAGAGGTAGTTATGCACTACAAAATTTGCATTGCAAAAGGTGATTTTAAACTGCAAAAGGTGATTTTTTATTACAAAAAATGATTTTATAGAGGTAGTTTTGCACTACAGAGGGTGATTTTGTAGATGCAGTTTTGCACTACAAAAAGGCAATTTTGCTTGTAGAGGTAGTTTTGCACCGAGATAGGTGGTTTTAAACTATCAACAAAAATACAAGAGCTCAAAATGGAAGATTTTTTGTTGATTAGCTTTTTGGCCTAGAGACAAGAAAACCCCCTAATTTTTTTTGCGAGAACCAAGGCAAAGAAAGGAGGTTTAAACACTTCAAAATTTCATTCACACTTACATTTTTGGTACATAAAAATCATCTAACAACTTTTTTTTATCTTTTAAAGTTTTTAAATACTAGCAATAAAGCCAAGGGGCCAAATTTCATTTCACAATTTTCTTAGTGATTTAAAAAGAAAAAAAAATCTTAGACTAAGTGCTCCTAAGAGCTTTGTTTTTGTTTATTATATTTTTATTTGTATTATCTTATTTTGTTTTTTAGAAATCAAACTTTTCATGTATGCACTCCCCCTATCCCCTTTAGGTAACTTAGGTGACTAAAAGTGCCTTGTTCATTACCTTGATACTTAGTCCAAGCCTAGAAGAAACATTATCTATGCTCTCCCTAAGTTTGAGTAACTTGGGTGATTCAAAAAATGACCTTTAAAGTCCTAGTTTCATTTATTTATTTTATTGCATTTGGCTTGTGGGTAGGATTTCATCACCTTCCCATAATTTTTTTAGGGAAGCATTGACTTGATATTTCATCTCTCGACATCGTTTTAACCCCGCTCCATGGTGGGGTATATAAATTAGGGAACATGATACTAGGATTGCCAATGGGTTAAATGGCTAGCCTCTTTGATCTTAATGAAAACCTAGGTCAAGTTGGCCTAAACATCAAACTCCACTTAAAAATATATAGATTGAGTCACCATGCAAAGGAATAGACCCTTGCATAGTAAGTTAGCCGATATGAACCCAATTGACATGATTGCATCCCTTATGTTAGCCACACTTAGGACCATCTAAAATGCAAATAAACTTATATATTTTAGACAAATCCCCACTTGCTATATAATTTCATACCAGATGCCGAGTGTTCCTCACTCTAATTTTATGCCATGTATTAATGTTTGAGAAATAGAAGGGGTGTAAAAAACTCTGCCTACACCTGTAATTTATTTTTTGGATTAATACTTAATTCCTCATAAGAATTGGCATATCAATGGAAACTTTGGCTAAATCTATGCACACCCATGCTAGTTATAGGGAATAGGATGAGCCATGTTTGCTAATTCTATTTTTATTTGATTTACATTACATTTTTTTAGAATAAAACTAATTGTATTGTCATAATACAACAAGGGCAAACCAAATCACATGTTTTTACACCCCTTTCTACTAAGAGGTGTTATTCTATCTGTTTGATACGACACTTTGCCTTAGAAAATTTAAAACACTTGTGTGTGTGTCCCTTGTTTAAATAGAGCATTGTTATGCTACTCATTTCATCCCAAGTTTTTGCCTTGGAGTTTTGAAACAAAAACCGTTGACATACCTTTTAAATGAAATAGAGTCGTTATGTTGCTCTTATTGTTCAAAACATTGCCTTGTGTTAAACTAAGTTCAAAACCATGTATGCCTTTGGTCTAAAATTGGTATATTTATGTTGTCCATTTGGGTCTAAAATGTTGTCTATTTAAGAACCCAAGTCTTTTGAACCAAGTTTGAAATTTATCTTGTGAAGTTTAGATTCAAATGTTGAGTGGTTTGTGCCTATGCCTTGCATAATTTCAGCTTAAATGTTTACCTATTACTTTTGAATTATGCAACTTGAACTAATTATTTGCTTTCTTTAAAGACTCTTTTACCTAGAGTGCCTTACATCTATTTTGTTGCTTAGAACTAAATTCAAAACTCTCTTTTCAAGTACAAAATTAAGCGTGGTTATTTTACATTTAAGTCTTACCAATCACTTGGGATTGAATGATTTACTCATCATGATTTTTTTTGCTTACTTGAGATTGAATTTCCAAATTAGTTTTATGTGTGTGCCTCAAATGAGTGTCTTATGCTAAGGTCAAGTTTGTGCTTGAATTCATGTGCCTAGTTTGAGTCTAAGTGTTTCGAATTGTTTTAGAGTTACATTAATTTCCTTTCAATTTGTACCTTGACCAAGTGTGGTTTTAAGTATATATTTGTGCATTGTTTCCCAAGACCTAGCATTTACCTTTCAGTTTTTAGGCCTATTTTGCTTCAAAGTCTAGTTTTATGCCTTGTTCCCAAAGACCTAGGAATTTGCCTTAGTCTTTAGGTTTCATTCAAGTCATTTTAAGCCTAGATTTATGCTTTGTTCCAAAATACCTAGCACCATTTTAATTTTTTAGACCTAGATTAGATTTTTTTGAAACACTTTGCTAAAATCAAGATTCAAGCTTACCTTTTATTTGACCATTTTTGTGCAATACATTAGACCCTAGAGATATTTGAGACCAAGATTACCATTGATGATTTTGGAGAAGAGCTTCTTCTCCATCTGAAGCCAAGTTTAAATCATTTATAGTAATAGACTGAGTACTTATTCTAAGTCTCATTGTGTTTCAAACCAATACTTATTCCTAGACCAATGTCGCTTTCAAACCTAGACCTAGACCCAAACCATTTTCATAAACCAAGACCACCTTATTTAGGCTAATTTTCAAACCCAGCCATGATGATTATCATATGCTGATATCACCCTTATTTGGGCTAATTTAAATACTGAGTTCTCCCTTTCAATGATACTAGTACCCAATCCAATACCTATGCTAGTAATCCTCCTTTGGTTTGCATGAGTCACCAAACTCTGTAGTACCCAAGGATTACCATTCTATGCCCCCATCCTTTGTTTTGAACTAGTAACCAAGCTTCAAAATACCCATTCATTACCATTCTAAGTCCTCATCCTTTGGTTTTCACTAGCAACCAAGATCCATAGTGCCCCTTCATTACCATTACATGACCTTTTCCTTTGATTTATGCTAGCAACCAAGATTTGTAATGCCCATTAATTACCATTCCAGGACCTCATCCTTTGGTTTTTTCTAGGAAATAATCTCCATAATGACCCTTAATTACCATTCTATGACCACTTCTTTTATCTTGCATCAACAACCAAGCTTTGTAATGTCCACTCATTACCATTCTAGGCCCTTCTCCTTTGGCCTGTGTTAGCAACCAAGCTTCACAATGCCCTTTCATTAACATTACAAACCCTTTCAAATATTATTGCTCATTATCCTAATAAATTTGTGAAATTATGACTAGATGGATTATAGTACCATCCTAGAACCATAACCAGCCTTTGTTGAGCCCATTGTAGATAAGCCCATTTGCAAAGATCACATTATTAAACTACCGACCATTCTTCATCCATTTCCAACCTTCCCTCACTTTAGAAAATTCAAGATGGTATTTGAACCACAACAGAACCAATAATTACTTCTCTAAGATCCATCATTCAAAGACCAAGATGTGTCCAAATCTAAGGTTTTACAACCAAGTTTAAGCTAAGGCCAAGAGAACCAAACAATATGTGATGTTTTTATTGAAACACCTATTTGTGATGAGTTAACTTGTGTTAAATCACCCTTTGACCATTGACCTATTTTTAAGGAGCCTCACGTTGATGAGCCAGTCTCTATGGAGTTGCCTATTGACCATTTCCATTTTGTTGAGAAGCCTCACTTTGACAAGATAGTCTTTATGGAGTCCTTATTAGCTAAGCCTATTTATGAAAATACCATTTTTCAACCATAGGACATCACTCATCCAATACCAAACATTCAACACAAGATATTTGCTTCCATGTAAGATGAATAATCAACATTTAAGTTAGGTTCTATTCTTGAACCAATATTAGATTTAGCATCATATTTAGAATCAACATCAATCTCAACATCAAATTAAAAGTCCCTTGAGTTAGAATCAAATTTAGAATTAGAGTACATTCAATAATGTTATGACATTGATTACAAATGCATTGAAGATCAATTTTAATACATTTATGATCCTTCTATGATTCTTGAGGATGATTACTTTAGCATCGACATAAATTCTCCTAGTATCTTCTACGAGGATTGTGCTACCTCCACCCATTTCATTTTCCATTACCACCAACCAACATAGCCATTATATTGACATTTTACCTCCCACAAGTGTCTATTAATACTGACATAGTCACACTTTTTTGAACTACATCAATGGTGATATATCAGTTTCAAAATATTAAGGTGACCAAGACCACATTCATGTAGAATAAGAATAGTCTCCTAGTGAAACCTTTTTGGAGGTGCTAGGGGGAAATCAAAGTCCAAACTCAACATATTATAGTGAAACCTTGTTTAAGGCACTATAATACAATCAAAGTCAAATGCCAATGTTCCTTAGTGAAACCTTTTTGGAGGTGCTATGGGACAATCAAGATAATTTTATTGGTAAAAACCTCTTCAAGGTGCCAATTGATAAACACAATAATTCTTTAATGTTTGATGAAGATGTTATCAAGATAACATCAGTATAGATTAAAATCTATAGCATAATCAGATGACAACATTTATTAGGAAAAAATAACAAAAAATATGGTAGTCTTATTGAGATCATATTCAAAAGTCTTTGGCCCTACCACAACCAAAATTATGTCAAATCTGAAATCAGTAACATTGTGTGTGCTTGAAAATATTGATCTTCATTTGTTTCCCAACCATTATACATACCATTATTATCCATCTATCAATTTCCAAATCATACATTTTATCCATTGTTTATCCTCATTTACCATCCCTGGTTGTACTTTCCTTTATAGAGGCTATGAAGACATCTTGTCTCGAATCTTGGAGGAAACAAAATCAACAACCAATGAAGATCACAACAACATTATTAGAATTTGAATCAACAACAAGTTCTTGATAGATCAATTATTCAGAGGTGGTACGGGCTATTAATTTACATAATTGAGCATTTTTTTGTATCATATACTGATCATGATGAGCATATCCACATCAGTAGGAATGATAGAATCATTTAATTTTCCTTCACCTTGTCATTATTTCATACCTTTCCATTTTCCCAGCCTTAAATTTTTATTTGCCTTTCCATTATTTCATACCTTTCCATTTTCCTAACCTTTCCCTTTGCCTCACCTTACCATCTTTTCATACCTTTCCATATGTTTGAACTATAATGACTTGAGGTCTATTTAGACTATGTAGGAAACACTCAATTCACATTGATGTTAGATCAATCACCCTTTTCCAATGCTATTACTATTTTTTTTTTATAAATTTCAATCTCACACTCTCATCATTTTATGAACAATTTCAGTCTCACACTCTCACCATTTGATGAGCAAAATAATCCATGCTCTCAGTATTTCAAAAGTTAGGCCATTCTGTATCTCATGATTCTCAATCAAGTTGAGATGTTTAGAAAATTATAAAAACATTAATTTTTTTTTAAAATCCTAAATATTAAAAAATTCACTTACAATCTCCTAGAGAGATATGAAGTCCCAAAATCCAAAAACATTTGTCCTGTCTAAAACTAGTCATCCATCCTCAATCTGCTCTACTGGGTAAAAATCTATTATTGGTTCCAATCCATTCCATTTCCATTAGGGGGTGTTCCCTTACCTTTGCATGTTTCCTTGTTTAGGGGTACCATCCAATTCACACTTTTAGGCTAAGATCAAAACCTTCACTTTGTTGGGGCAACACCAAAATGTGCAGCATATACTAAGATATCTTATCCCCACATGATTTTCCCTTGCATATCACCTTCATATGTAGATATAATGTATATGTTTACCATTCCATTGATCCTTCACATGTAGATATTAACTTGGTTGATGACATGATGCTTTTTATTGCTTTTACTTTCAAGCTTTTTATGTGTTTGTTTGTTTATTTATTTGTTTGCTTATTTGTATGCTTTCATTGTTGTGACTTAACTCAGTGTATATGTGTTTATTGGGTGATTCCTTTTGCATTTTTATTGAGTCTATCCATATTAATATGTCAACATTATCATCATGGTTTCTATCATTGGTGCATTATTTTCAATTATTTATAGATCGAGAGTTAGTCCTTATACACATTATGACTAGGTCATCATGGTGTTTTATATCATGATGTATACCATCATGTGCTATAGAAAAAAATATCTTGGTGGATATCATAAGCAATGGTGATAAAAAAAATTCTCCTTGTTCACCTTGGCAAATCTTCCCACCTTCCTTCATTGAATCAATCCATTGACCATTTTAGCTATATCAATGCTAATAAAGATGAGCATTTTTGCATTGGTAGGTACAATCGAATCATTCACATCGATTAATTTTTATTCTTCTATTTTATTCCTCATTCCATTTTCTCTCAATTTTGGGTGACATACATTGGCCTGAGGTCTCTTTGGATAATGTAGGCAACACTTAGATACATGAAATATCTTAGGTTAGCTCGACCACCTTTTTTATTCTTCTAATAATCTCTTTCATCACTTTGTGCATCCTCATATGACTAGTTATTTTTGGCTTCTTCATTCATTAGACCTTTGCATGTATGTTTGTGTCTTCTCTTATTTAATCTATGCAATAGGTTATATCCTTGAGTTATGATTTCCAACCCACCCTATTGGGGCACAACCATTTTATCATGATCAAATATGCTCTACTGGGGCCAAATAATTATTCAATCTAGGTCATATTAATGATTATAATTGCCTTTGGGCAAATCATTATTTCAACCCATCTATCCTACTAGAGAACATACCTATGCTACTGATTATAACCACCTTTGGGCAAATCAATGTCTTAACCTTCATTACTGATTATAACCACATTTGGGGAAATTATTAATTTTAAATCAATACATGAAAGCATTATCCTAATTGGATTAATCTCATCCATGGGTTAATTTCATTCTTCTTATTAATTATTTTCAAGGGACCATCCATCAATCATATGTGTCATCCACTCCCTTGAGGGGGCATAATAGGCTTCCCAAACATTTTTTGGAGTGTCATTACTCAATCATAATATTCTTTTTATTCTTAACAAAATTTTCATTCTTTGAAAAGACATTACTATGCCTGTGTCTCGTAACAATTTCTCAAATGGGGGAAAAATGTAGACACACCTTTTTTGACACTTGCATATTTAAACACACACCAAAGTGATTTATTATAAATAATTTAAGTTAAGCCTAGAAATCACTGGAATGCTTTGATTCATCAATGCACATCATGTGCATCTTCTAATCTATGTCAATGTATCCCTACTTGGGGAAATTCATTGTATATAATCATCATCTTCCTCTAATTCATCCCTAGTCAAGTTATGACCTAGCAAATTAACTTTTTCGATCATGTGTGAGGGACAAATTGTCAAAATTCAAAAATGGTAATTAACTTAATCAAGATTGTTTAATTGGTTAAACCCAATTAAATGCATAGGTGAAAATCCCATGGATAATTAATTATTAATTTTTTATTTTTAGAGTTTCATAAATATAGATTGATTACAACATCATGACATCGGATAAATATCTAAAATGATGTTGTCATCATGACATCACTTTTTGTGAGTTATCAAGCAATCATAAAATATCAAACAAATATTTGGATTTGTGAGCCATGCCTATTAATTAAAAATATTAATGGCTTGTCCCCTCCCAAACCTAACCATGGTTAAAATAAATCTAGCCACATTTTGGTTATATTTAGTTTAGAAGGTTATATATACAAGGCCTCATCCGTTAATCTATAAGTTTATTTTATGTAATGTTATGATGATAAATTATTAAGCCAAGCCAAGCCAAAGGCAAAGCCAAGCCTAACATTACTAAGGTGACAAGAAGAGGTGGTACAAGCAACTTCATTACTAAAGAAATATTGATCACACAATCAAACACATCAATTCATTACCAACATACAACTCTTTATCTCATGGAAGATAAAATTATTTTTTTGTCTTCATTTGATAGTTACTTGTATTATTCACTTGCTCTTTGAGCGTCTAGGCTAGAGGTGTAAGTTTTATTAGTGTGTTTTAAATTGATTTTGATCATAATAATATGATACTAATATCACCTCTTGGATTATTATTGATCATAGGTTAGACATCCTCAACACCCTGATATGATGAGGGTTGCCTACATACTAATACTCTGAGGAGGGATCAAGCTTGATGTAGTTCTCCCCACCTAAGAGATGGTGCAAGTACAAGTGAAGCTAGTATGAATGATGGTTTGAGTAATTTTGAGTGGATATTGAGACTAGAAACATGAATATTCTGAGATTAGGATGGCTGTATATGGATATATGTAGAATTAGGGTAGGATAGGGATTGATAACCTTGATTATACATAACTTGTTCTAGGCTAGTTTGTGTTATTTTCATTTGAATTCCATCTAGTGAATAATAGAATAAAAGTCATGCATATATATTGTTATAGTGTTTTTTCAAGTCTTAAAAGAGGTCTAGGCCAACCCAAGTGCTTTTTGTTTTGAAAATATATATGTTGGTGTCCAAAGGTAGGTTAATGACAATAATGCCTAAATTGGGACACTAACGTCATTAGTGCTACTATCCAAATTATGGTGCTAGTGTATAGGTGGTATAACCTAAGGCACTAGGGACTAAGATGTTAAAGTGAGGATCTAGGACTACTTTAGGTATGTTTAGGGACATGTGTGGCCTACATGAATGCTAGATAAGTGTCTAAATAGGCCATAAGATAGGTATAGGAATAATCTAGGGATGGGTGGTCTCAAGTAACACTCTTAGAACTCAAGTGTCATTTTTAGATTATTACATTTTCCCCCATTTATTATAGAAATGTAGTAAAGTTAAATGACTAAGATAAAGGAAAAAATTCATACCTGGACTTACCTAAGAGGTGAAGCCCATTAATCTAGATTTGAGTATGTGAAGCATGCTCTATTGTGTGTCCTGTAAATAAAATTTGCATAGATCAATCCTTACTTAAGATATATGAAAAATAAAGACAAAGGTGAGTAAAGAGATAAGAGAGAGGAAAAGAATGAATACACCTCATTGGGTATGTAAACCAATGCATAAACTTGGTGATAACCTATGTGTGTGCATGTAGATAATGATCAATCAGTGAATAACTTGGACTGAGCTAATGGTTTTCTCAATCCCTATGTGTGGGTGGCTCAAGAACTCAATCTAGTTTTGAATCTATCATTACCCAACCCTACTTGGTGGATCATGACCTGTGAATAGCTTGGATTGGACTAATGGTGTGTCCAACCCTCTCATGTAGGTGGCTCAAGAACTTAATTAGACTATGAGTCCATCATTACCTACCCATGTGTAGTAGATGCATATGTAACTAGATTACACAATGTAACTAAAGAAGTATAACTATAATTAGAACTATATAGGTTGGCTATACATCCAATCAATAAATCTAGAATGTAAAACAACTCTGGGCCACTTGGGAATATTAGGTGGATATGGACCACTCAAGAATGTCAACCACTACAGATGGAGTAAGGCATAAATCTAGTGTGTAATTGTAGAGAATGAAATAGAGTTTGTCATTACATTTGATCCTAGTGCATAATATGAAAATAATATGCCATGCACATGCCCCCAAATCTGATATCTAAATATATGGATTTTGGATTGAGTTGTAATAATTTGCATTTGAGTATCTAGAACTAAAATGAGAATGATCATGATGCACATGATGCTTCCAATATAAACAAATTGGTATGAATCTATGCTAAACTAAACCAAAATTGGTAATTTACACTTGAACCTATTCAAACCTAGACTATAACTATTATTCTTTTTTGGCCAATCTATAATTTTTAAAACTAAGGCTTCTACACATTAGCACCATATCTTGGATAGTATCGTTGGTGGATCTAGTGTCATAATTTGTGCATAATGTCTTATTGTACATATTTTTTTGAAATTAAATTTGGTCTCTATGTCACTATTTCTGATTGTGTTTTCCTAAAATTGATTTTTGTATTCTATGATTGTGTGCTGAAAACTATATTCTGAGTGCATTCAGATAACTTGATATCTATGACAAACTATTGTGAATGCTCCATATTCTGAGGGTAGTTTTTGAACCTATTAAAGAACTCTCCTAAAAATAAAAATCTCTACAAGATGTGTGTTAGCCAAAGCATATATGATATCTACGTAATAAACCAATATCATGTGTATACATAACATCAGAATGTAAGACAGTTTGAGCATAAGTTTGTAATTTATGATGTACATTAGATATAGAATTCAAAAATATTTCAAGATAGATATAACAATGTATATGAATAAAAAAATTGAGTAATAATTTAGTAACAACCTAGGGGGATGGGGCATGATGTCCATCATGGCACCCATGGAGGAAGAAGAGATGCATGAGTCCCTCATGACATAAAACTGGAGTGCAAAAAAAATAGGAGACAAGTGTCATATCAATGATGCATACATTAAAACATAAATACAACACATATGAGGCACATAAAGTAGGCCAAGGGGCCATAATACAAGGGACATAGACACATGTCACTAAATATGAGAAAGCAAGACATACAAGGACATGTGAAAATCTCCACAGACATAAACAACAAGCAAGTTGGATTAGAGACAAATGGAAAGACATGTTCAAATGTTCATATACATAATTATGAAGGTACACAGAATGACATGGGCAGATGTTCAAAGCACACATACAAAAAAAAGTGGTGGAGAACCATAGAGAAATGACATATTCAAACATTCTCAAATAGATGTAAAAAAATAAAGATATAATCAAGTCTAAAATAATAAATATAGAAATGAAATTATGCATGAACATGTGTTACAAGTCTGTATAAGAGCAAAGATGTACATAAACTGAGTCTAAAGTAGTAGTATTCAATAATGAATGCGAGTAGTGTAGGATGATCAATATCAAGATATACCAATGCTAAATTTGTGATGTAGAGTTTAGAAATATGTAACATGGCAATCAAAACTATGTATATGATGCCCCCAAATGGGTGAATGTATCAAATGAGGAATCCATGCATCTATGTATATGCCCCCAATGGGTAAATATTATTAAATTTAGATCTGTATAGTGGACTTGGGTCCTATAAGTAGTTACAAATAATCGACAAGAACAAGTGAAGCATGTATTTATGATAAAAACTGACTATACTAAGATAGCTAGCATATGTAGTACATGAAAAATATAATAAATGTAAACATGGCAATGCATACAATATATAATTTGTATTTTTTGAGTTAATATTTGAGTGTTTTTGTGTTTTTGGCACATTATATTATTTTTTATTTTATGGATATAAGTTATGTAAAAGTAACACAAATATATATATATATATATATATATATATATATATATATATATGTATGTATGTATGTATATATCCTTAGATGCATGATGTTTAATGGGTTTTTGATTGCCTTGCCATCAAGTGAAGATATAAGGTACACTTTGGGGCTAAGATTATATGTGACTAAGTATGGGCCAAGACAATTTGGTTTTAATTTTCCTTTTTTCTCCTCTTTGGCATTGATGTTTTTGATATTTTATTTTAAAACCAAATCATTGACCTCAAATTCTCTATTGTAAACATGGTTGATGTAGGCTTGTTGGATTCATTTCTGATATGCTCTGAGATGTTCTGCATCTTGAATATGTGTGTGATCTAATTATTCTAATTTATGGAGTCATATTTCTCTGTATTGACTATCTATAATAAGCCCTTTTAAGGATACTCATAAGGATGTGATTTATAATTCTAGTGGGATATCTACTTTTATGCCATATACTAGTGAATAATTAGTAGCTCTCGTCGATGTGTGAATACTGGTGTTGTAGGATAAAAGTGCATATACAAGTTGATTATGCCAATCATCACCAAATTTAGTAACCATTTCTAAGGATATTGTTAATTGTCTTATTTATATCTTCTACTTGACCATTACCCTATGGGTAATATGGAGTAGAGAATGTGTACCAGATCTTATATTTAGAAAAAAAATTATTCATTATTTTGTTCTTAAAAGAATTTCCATTATCTATAATGATGTCCTTGAGGATATCAAAATGGGAAATAATGTTGGTCATGAGAAAACATCATATATTTTCTCCCTTTGTGGATTATAATGGAATGGCCTCCACCCATTTGTAAATTATTTTGTAGCTATGATAATGAATTTATGACCTCTTGTATAATTTGGATTTATCTTACCAATTAGATCAAAGCCCCATAACATGAATGGCCATTGGGATACTATGGGTTATAACTGTTGTGAAGGGACATGGTGTAGGTTACCATGGTGTTGACATTTGTTGCATAGCTTGGCATATTCTTGATGTTATTGTTCCATGGTTGGCCGATAGTAACCTTGTATTAGTAATTTGTGTGACATTGATTTATCACTGAAATGGCCACTGCATTCACTATCATGCACTTGTCTAATGGCCAAATGATCTTCCTTGGCTATTAGACATCAGAGCAAGTTTCCCTCAAAATATCATTAAAATATGTCCCCACTGATAATGAAATATCGATTGGAATTTCATTGTTGTTTACACCTATCATTCCTTGTAAAAGTGGATGGTGTAATAGATTTGTGTAATTTTTTTAATTGATCTAAAAACCATTTGAATAATACAATACTACACTTGGTGACTAAAACTGTTAGACATATAAGGTCATCATGGGACACTGATGGAGATTATAATCATTTGATAGTGAATATATCTTGGTCTTCATTTGTATCAATGGGGATCAATGATGATGCATTATCCATTGCATTAGCATGATGATTATCTTTACATGGAATGTTTTCAATAGAGAAGTTTTTAAACTAGCCTTGTAGACATTAAACCATATTATTGTAGGAAATGAGGTGTTCCTCTTTGGTTTGGTAGACATATGTAACCTGAATGATAATTAATTGTGAATCATCATAAACCCTAAAATTTTTAATTTAGAGAGCCTAAGTTATTTTAAGGTCTTGGATAAGGGCATTTTATTCTATGATATTGTTTGTACATGAAAAACTAAGTCAGTAAACAAGTGGTACTATGTGTTGAAGTGGGTTGATGAAAATAATTCTTGCCCTCACACTAGATGCACAACTATAACCATCAAAGAACATTATCCAAGTATTAAGAGTGGTATTATATGTTATGAAGTCATCATGAAAATCATCATTGATAGGATTTGTGTCTAATAACAGGGCTACTACCAATTGATATACAATTATCTGACCCTTTACTAATTTTTATATCATAATATTGAGGTCAAATTATTTTATTAATGTGACCCATTTTTCAATATGACCTAAGTTATGTGGTTTTGAAATAATAAACTTTAATAGATCAAATTTTGTAATAACTCATGTATCATTGTTAACCATATAGTGCTTGAGCTTTTGAGTAACAAATACAAGTGCCAAAAAAAGTTTTTCTATTATTGGATAATTTCATTCATAGTTAACAAGTGTACAAATGATGTAGTAAATAGAGCACTCTTTATGTTGATCATAATGTTGTGCTAAGAGTGCACCAAGTGCATGATCTATTTCTGAGAGGTAAAGGAGAAGTGGTTTGTCAGGTGTTGGTGGTACTAGTATAGATGGGTTCAATAAGTACTATTTGAGTGTGTCAAATCTTTCTTGACATGTGATATCAAATTCAAATTGTAGATCCTTCATAATTAATCTAGTGAATGATTGAGTCGTATCTTCTAGTTATGACACAAAGTAATGTATTACTTAAATCTTTCCCTACAGGGAGTGAAGCTACTTTAAGCTGGTAGGATGAGGCATGTCCATTATATCTTTGACTTTATTTGGGTTAACCTCGATACGGCATTAGGATATTATGAATCCAAATATTTTATCAGATGAAACCCTAAATATGCATTTCTTGGGATTTAATCATACATTGTTATTTATTGATCTTTTAAAAATATACCATAAATCTATTGCATGGTGTTGATACTCTTTTAATTTTGTAAGCAGGTCATCAATGTAATCTTCAACTATATTATGAATGAGATCATGAAAGATATGGGTCATTATTAATTGGTATGTTTATCCTACTTTTTTAAATTCAAAATGCATGACTATAAAGCAGCAAGTGCCCCATGGTGTGTTTTTCCTTTGTCTTCTTCAATGATCTTGATCTGATTATAATTGATGAAATTATCCATAAAATAAATGATTTCCTAACCTTCTGTGGAGTCCACTATCATATCAATGTTGGGTAGAGGAAAATCATCTTTAGGACATGTTTTGTTTAACTTTAGGGAATCACAACAACATCATATTTGGTCAATAGGTTTAATAACTAGGACAATGTTATTAACCCATTGGGGATGAGCAATTGGTCAAATGAAAATGGCATCAAGGAGCCATTGGATCTCATATTTGACTAAAAGAACAACCTTAGGGTGTATGTTTCAATTTTTTTGTTTATCTTTGAATCGGTTTAGAGTGTAATACATTTTAATATGATAGAGTATAATCCTATTTACTTGGCATTAGATGTGTTTTATTTATATCTAGGTCCTTGTATGCCTTGTTGATCATATGCTTCAATAGGATTAAGGATTCCTTGTTCATATTTTACAAGGCCCTGTCTTATGTAACCCATTTTTTGGAAATATCTCAATGCAGAAGAAGAAGTGAATATGTTATCCTATGCTATGGAGATGTTTGGGGGAGTTATACATGAAAATTGAATAGTAGACTAAAGGGGTGCTGTATAAAAATCCATGTGAGGAATATAATTGTGTGAAGGCTTTATATGATGATAATATTTGAATGGTTCTTGATCCACAGGGCATGTATAGATATGATCTTTGTAGTTAAACTTTAAAAATGCATGTAAAGTGGATAGAACTATGTGAATATCATGAATCTAAGGTCTTCCAATCAACATAATGTAATTAAGATCATTGGGCATAACTTGACATGTCTTAGGTAGTGTTCTAGATTTCAATGTAAGCTTTAGTATGATTTGACCCAAAACTTTGTGTGGAATATTATCAAACCCCTAGATGTTCATATTAGAAGGATCCAAATCCTTAGCATGTATATTAAGAAGATGAAGAAAAGAGATATTATGAATGTTCAACCATGATCCTATCAACTAAAATGCATTTGACACCCATCTCATTAATTTTTAATGCAATGTAGAGAGGTAGATGTAGATATATGATGTGCTGATGTGGGAGATATTTTTTGAATGAATTATATTCTTCAGTCCATTTCATAGTATTAATTATGGAAGACACATAAGCTAGCTCTACTAGTATCATAGAGTGATACATAAAAAATGAATTTCTGTGTCAGAAAGTTGTAGGAGCTCTAAAATGGAAACTATGGATGAATAAACACTTCTCTGGTTGATGGAACTATAGCAATGGGTTCTTCTAATCTTCCATGCTTAGTGACAATATGTGGACATCATATCATGGACTGTTGGATCTAATATGAGTACAAAGCTGGTCGTATAGGTGGGATAGTAGCTAGATGTGTAGGGTCAAGAAGTAAGAGGGATAAATGAGACCACTAATGTTATCTTATGTCTAGTAGTGAGAGTTATGGAATCAAATTGAACCAAAGAGTAGAAAGCATCTAAAGGAGGATTATTAATTTTAGGTAATACATTTGGTATATTATGTAATATATCCTCATGTGTTTAAATATTTTCTTCTTAATTGAATTCCACATAAGAGAAAAACAACATGATAAATAAATAATGAAACATGACATACCATTCAATTAATATAAAACATCATGTATACATGTGTTTATGTCTTCTTTGATTTCATTTTGAATTAAAGGAAACAAACATGCAAATGAAAGTATTATAATTTACATAAGAAAATGATAAAATTCTTTTGTAATTATTATCATGATTATACCAAAAAAATTTAGAAGATATATGGATCTAAAATCTAAATATGGGTCCTATAAGGTTAGAAATAGAAAAGCCTAAAGGTAGTCTAGTGTTACTGTTTGTGCAATGTTCGAAGTAAGTTGGGTTCACCAAATGATTTAAATTTTTAGGGTTTATAGAATTTGAGCCCTAGGTTGTTAAAGGGTCTGAGTAAAATAAATTAGGCTATAAATATGCAATAAATATAACCATTGATTTGTAATATAATTGACCTAGTTTGACCTTTATAAAAATAGCAATAAATGATGTAAACTAGTACTTAGATGTAGATTTACTGAGATAGGAGATATAAAGGTTAAAAACTAGGACATGAGCTAATCTAAGTGTCATAGATAGGATACAGGTGTTAAAACCCTTCCTAAATAATAGCACCCTAATTGGACAATACCGCTAGTAAAACTAGTATCCTTCTTTTGGCGCTAGTGTCCTCTATGGAAAACTATTTTGAGCTTCTGGGTACACTTGTGTTTGAGTCTACCAATCCTATTCTTGTGTGAATTAGTTCTAGCTCCCTATAAATGACTTGTTTTTACTAATTTTTATGCAAATCTTATACCTCTATGTTGTTAGGGCATCCAGTAGGCATAAGTAGCAAAGTGTGATGTTAGTGGGTTAGGCTGGACATACTCAACACTCCATTGTGATGAGAGTTTCCTACATACCAATACTTTGATGAGGGTTCAATCCCAATTTAGTTCTCGCCACCTAAGTGCTAGTGTAAGTGCAAGTGAATCTAGTATGAATTCCAGTTTGAGTGGATTTTGAGACTAGAAACCTGAGTATTATGATCTTGGGATGGCTATAAATAGTTGTATGTAGAATTAGGGTAGAATAGGGATTGATAACCTTGATTGTACACAACTTATTTTAAGATAGTTTTTGTTATTTAAATCTAATTTATATCTAGTGAATAATGGGATAAAATTCATGTATATATAGTATTATAGTGCTTATGCAAGTCTTAAAAATGGTCTAGGCTGACCCTAGGTGGTTATTGTTTTGAAAATATATCTTTTGGTGGCCAAATGTGGGATAAGGATAATAGTTACCAAACTGGGACACTAGTGCCATTGTCACGACTATCCACATTATGGTGCTAGTGTCTAGGTGGTAGAACTTAAGGCACTAGGGGCCAAGATGTTAAAGTGAGGATCTAAGACTATTTTAAGGATGTTTAGGGATGTATGTGGCCTGAAAAAAGGTTGGATAAGTGTCTAAATAGGCCCTAAGATATATTTATGGCTAAGTTAGGGATGGGTAGTCTCAAGTAACAATATTAACACTCAAGTGTCATTTTTATATGATTATAATTACATATTTTTGAGTCAACCTATGTTAACCCACATTTCATGAGTAGTGGTTCACATGAACCCATCTCTCATGAGTATGAATAGTCCACATAGCACTCACTATATCTAGGTGATACTCATAGGGGTGAATTATTGAGACTTCATGAGAGGTCACCCATCCCATTACTACTCTTCCTCAAGTGCACTTAATCATGGATTTTTTCCAAAAAAATCTATCTCACTTTCTTGTAACCCAAATTGAAAAACCTTCAACAAGTGTTATGAACCACTCATCATAGAGTTACCTAGATCATTCTAAATTTACTTAACTAGTATTTTTTATGTAGTGCATTAAATTATGGATATGATTTAGTGATTCAACTATGTACTTTTTTGTTAGTCTATATCAACATAGATTTCATGAATAGGGGTTCAAAAGAATCCATCTCTCATGAGTATGAATGGTCGACTCAACACTTACTACATCTAGATGATGCTCACATGGGTGAATCACTGGGACTTCATAGAAGGTCACCCATCCTAGTACTAGTCTAGCTCAAGTTATTTTAATCAAATAGTTTACCCCAATATCAATCACACTTAGCCTGCAATCCCATTTTTAAAACCTTCAATAAGTGATGTGCTTTATGAACCTCTCATTATGGATTTCCCAAGATCTTTCTAAATTTATTTAAGTGGTGTTTTTTATTTATTGCATCAAATTATGGATATGATTTCATGATTCAACTATGTAGTTTTGAGACAATCTATGTAAACCCATATTTCACAAGTCATGGCTCATAAGAACCCACTCTCATGAGTATGAATGGTCCACTCAACACTCATTGAATCTAGGTGATGTTCATAGGGGTGAAGCACTAAGACTTTTCAAAGGTATCCCATCCTAGTTCTACTCTAGATCAAGAATGCTTAATCATGGAGTTTCATCCACAATAAATCACACTTAGCATGTGACGCCATTTGAAAAACCTTCATAAGTATTGTGTCTTATGAGCCATTCATTATGGAGCTCCCTATATCTTTTTAAATTTATTTATATAATAGGTTTTCTCTAGTGCATAATATTATGGATATTATTTTTGTATTATATTAAATAGTTTTGAGTCAACCCATATTTAATGAGTAATGGTTAACAATAACCCATATCTTATTGGTATGATTTTTTCACTCAACACTCATTGCATATAAGTAATACTCATAGGGGTGAATCACCAAGAATTATAAGGAGGCCACCCATCCAAATATTATTATAACTCAATCATGATTAATCATGGAGTTTCCACCACAATCAATTACATTTGATACGTGACCCCATTTTCAAAATCTTCAACAAGTATTGTGCCTTATGAAACATTTATTATGTATCTCCATGATTTTTTTTTAAAAATTATTTAAGTGTAGTTTTTTTATAACATATAAAATTAAAAATATGATTTATGGATTCAAATATGTAGTTTTTAATCAACCTACATCAACCTATATTTCATGAGTAGTGGTTCACAAGAACCCATCTCTCATAAGTATGATTTTTCCACTCAACACTTATTACATCTAGGTGATGTTCAAAAGGATTAATCAATAGGAATTATTATAAGGTCACCCACCCTAGTACTATTTATGATCAAGTGTGCTTAATTATGGAGTTCTGCCATAATCAATCACACTTAGCTTGTGACCACAAATACAAAACCTTCACTAAGTGTTGTGACTTATAAACCATTCATTATGGAGATCTCTAAATAACTTTAAATATATTTAAGTGGTAGTTTTTTTTTGTAATGTATCAAATTATGGATATGATTTTGGAACTCAACTATACATAGTTTTAATTTAACCTACACAACCCATGCATTCTCACAAGTATTTGTTCACAAGCTCTCAAGAGTATGAATTTTACACTCAAAAACTAATTGTATCTAGGTGATACTTATAGGCATGAAACACTAAGAATTCTCAATATGTCACCCATTATAGTATTATTATTATTCAAACATTTTTAATAATGGAATTTTCCCATAATCAATAACACTTAGCTTGCAACCCCATTTTCATAACCTTTAAAAGTGTTGTACTTTATGAACCATTCATTATGTATCTCCCTTTTTTCCATAGTGTACCAAATTATAAATATTAGTTTGAGATTATATTATGTAGTTATTAGTAAACCTATGTTAACCCATATTTAGGAGTAGAGGTTCATAATTACTCATATCTCATAATTATGAATAGTCCACTCAACACTCATTACATCTAGGTGATTCTCACATGGGTGAAGCATTTAGATTTTTGGAGTTCACCCATCATAGTAATACTTTGGATCAATCAATATTAATCTTGAAGTCATCACACTTTTATTATGATCGTAGTTTAAAAACATTCAAAAAGTGATGTGCCTTATGAAGCATTCATTATAGAGTTCCCTAGATATTTTTAAATTTATTTAAGTGGTAGTTTTTTTTGTAGTGCATAAAAATATGGAAATGATTTCAAGATTTAACTGTGTGATTTTAATTGAATTTATGTCAACCCATATTCATGAGTAATGGTTCATAATAACCCTTCTCTCATGAGTATGAATTATCCACTCAACTCTCATTGCATATAGGTTATGCTCATAGGGGTCAAACATAGGGAGTTCCTAAGATGCCACCCATCCACATATTACTCTAACTCAAGCACACTTAATCATGGTTATCCCCCAAAAAATCACACGTAACTTGCGACCCCATTTTCAAAACCTTTAGCAAGTTTTTTACCTCATGAACCATTCATTATGGATCTCTCTATCTCTTTTCAAAATTATTTAAATGGTAGTTTTTATGGAGTGCATCAAATTATGGATATGATTTTGGGATTTAAATATATAGTTTTGAGTCACCATTCATCAACCAATGTTTCATGATTTATGGTTCACAATAACCTATCTTCCATGAGTATGAATGATCCACTCAACACTCATTTCATCTAGATGATGCTCAAATGGGTGAAACACTGGGACTCATGAGGAGGCCACCCATCCTAGTAGTAATCTCATTCAAGTGAAATTAATCATGAATTTTCCCTAGAATCAATCACACTTAGCCTACAACCCTATTTGAAAAACCTATATAAAGTGTTGTGCTTTATGAAATATTCATTATGGAGCTCCATAACTCTTTTTAAATTTATTTTAGTTTTATTTTTTAAATAGTGAATCAGATTATGGATATGATTTCAAGATTAAAATATTTATTTTTACATCAAATTAAATAAAAACATATTTCACGAGTAGCGATTCATAATAATCCACTCTCATGGGTATGAATGATCCAATAAACACTTTCATTGCATCTAGATGATGCTTACAAGGGTGAATAATTAAGACTTCTTGGGAGGTCACCCATCCCAATAATAATTTGTCTCAAACATGCTTAATAATATAATTTCCCACATAATCAAATCACTCTTAGCTTGTGGCCCCATTTAAAAAAAATATAATTAGTATTGTGCCTTCTTATGTAGTTCCCTAGCTCTTTTTAAAACTATTTAAGTGGTAAATTTTTAACAATGTATCATATTATGGATATGATTTTATGATTAAACTATGTAGTTTTGAGTCAACCTATATAACCCATATTTCATGAGTAATAACTTACAAGAACCCCATATCTCATGAGTATGAATGTTCCACTGAGCACTCATTGCATCTAGGTGATGCTCATAACGGTGAAGCACTAAGACATCTTAGGAATTTACCCATCCTAATACTACTTTGTCTTAAACGGGCTTGATCATGGATTTTTCCAAAAAATAAAATGTTCTTAGCTTACTAACCCATTTTAGAAACATTTAAAAAATGTTGTGTAGTATGAACAATTATTTTTGGATCACCTTAGCTATTTTTAAATTTATTTAAGTAGTAGTTTTTTTTGGCAGTACATCAAATTATGTCTATGATTTTGAAATTCAATTGTATAGTTATGAGTAAACCTACATCAACCCATATTTCATGGATAATGGTTCACAAGAACCCGTCTCTTATGAGTATGTATGGTCCACTTAGCACTCATTACATCTAGGCGATGATCATAAGGGTGAATCACTAGGACTTCCTTGGAGGACACCCATCTGAGTACTAATATAGCTCAAGAACACTTAATATTGGATTTCCCCCATAATCTATCACATTTATCTTGTGAACTTATTTTATAAACCTTAATCAAGTATTGTATCTTATGAATCATTCATTATGGATCTCCTTAGCTCTTTTTAAATTTGTTTAAGTGGTATTTTTTCTACAGTACATAAAATTATGGATATCATGATTTAGTTATGTAGTTTTGAGTCAACCTACATCAACCCATAATTCATTAGTAGTGGTTTACAAGAACCCATATTTATTAAGTATGAATGGTCCAATCAACACTCATTGAATATATGTGATGCTCATAAGGGTGAAACATTAGGAATTCTTGGGAGGTCACCCATATCAATACTACTATAGATCAAACATAATCATGGAGCTTCACCCATAATATATAAAGCTTAATTATGATCCCATTTTCAAAACCCTCATCAAGTGTTGTCTTATGAACCATTCATTATGGATCTCTCTAACATTATTTTTAAATTTATCTAAATGTTATTTTTTATGTAGTGCATCAAATTAAGGATATGATTTCAAGATTAAACTACATACTTTTGAGTCAACCTATTTCAACCCATATTTCATGAGTAGTGGTTCACAAGAACCCATTTCTCATGAGTATGAATAGCCCACTCAACACTCATTGTAACTAGGTGACGATGACAAGTGTGTAGCACTTGAGACTCCTTTGGAGATCACCCATAATAGTACTAATCTAGCTCAATCAATCTTAATCAAGTTTCCCCCACAATAAATCAAACTTGGATTTCAACCTCATTCTCAAAACCTTCAGTAAGTGTTTTTATTTATAAACCAGTCATCATGAAGCTCCATGGTTTTTTAAAATTGATTTAATTGGTAGTTTTTTGCATTAAATTATGGATATGATTTCATTATTTAAATGTATAGTTTTGATTCAAAATTTGTTAACCCATATTTCATAAGTAGTGGTTTAAAACAACCTATCTCTCATGAGTATGAATGGTCCACTCAACACTCGTTAAATATAGTTTTGAGTCAAACCATATTTAAAGAATAGTGGTTCAAAATAACCCATTTCTCATCAATATTAATGGTACACTCAACACTCGTTGAATTTAGGTTATGCTCATAAGGGTGAATCACCAAAACTTCCTAGGAGGTCACCCATCCTATTAATACACTAGCTTAGGAATAATTAATCATTGAGTTCTCCCCACAATAAATCACACTTAGATTAAGATCCCATTTGTAAAACCTTAAGCAAGTGTTGTGACTTATGAATAATTCATTATGGGGCTCCCTAGATCCTTTTAATTTATTTAAGTGGTAATTTTTTTAGTGCATAAAATTATGGATATGATTTTGGGATTCAACTACATAGTTTTGAGTCAACCTAAGTCAACCCATATGTCATGATTAGTGGTTCACAAGAAGGCATTTCTCAGGGGTATGAATGGTCCATTTAGCACTCATTGCATCTAGGTGATGCTTGTAGGGGTGAAGCACTAGGATGTCCTGAGAGATCACCCATCCTAGTAATACTCTAGCTCAATTACACTTAATCAAGGAGTTTCCCCCACATTCAATCACTTTTTTCTTGTGACTCCATTTTCAAAACCTTCATCAAATGTTGTGCCTTATGAACCATTCATTAGGGATATCCCAAACTATTTTTATATTTATTTAAGTGGTAGTTTTTTCATAGTACATCAAATTATGGATATAATTTTAGGATTCAACTACCTAATTTTGATTCAGCTTACATCAACCCATATTTCTAGAGTAGTGGTTAAAAATAATCCATCTATCATGAGTATGCATGGTCCACTCAACACTCATTGCATCCTCAAATTTATAATAGTCATTAGGAGAATCATATGTAAATATAGGGTGTTAAGGAACCAAGGAATAAAGCCATGATAGTTCATCCTCTGAATGATATCATTTTTAAAAGATAACATTTACAAGGATTTATTTGTTAACAGTAGTTTATGTAATTGTAAAACTTTCATATCCCTTTTTTTCCTATTGGGTATAGGTTGAATTTTTTTGGGGATACAATTTTTCATTTAAACTTTATGCCTCCTTAATTTGGGTATAAATATTTGTTTTTAACTTATAAATTCTTCTTCTAATACTTATTATTATTTTTTTGATATAAATTTTTTATCTCCTTTGATTGTGATCATTTTCCTTTCATGGCTACACTTCATGCATGATTTAAAGATGACATAAATCTATTAGGAATATAGAATGTAGAGAAATAATAATGAAATAAAGACATAATTAAAATTTATAAACCACAATATAATAGAAACACAATTTTAATGTGGTTCACCCAATATGAGCTACATCCACACAAAAACTGCTAGTTCTTATTAATTAGTCTAACAAATGAAAGGAAAAAACCTGTAATACATCCACTACAATATACTCTTCACTCTCACACCATTCCACCTGATTATAATTCCCTCATATCAAATGAGGGTTAAAAATTAGGGGAAAAATGCACTAACTTAATT
This sequence comes from Torreya grandis, assembly GCA_037957365.1. NCBI lineage: Eukaryota > Viridiplantae > Streptophyta > Pinopsida > Cupressales > Taxaceae > Torreya > Torreya grandis. Next base: position 735,485 of record JARHVA010007134.1, read on the forward strand.
TATACCATTAGATCTAAAACCTAATAGTAAATGGTCTAGATTAGCTACAAAATTAGAATATTTTATAATTCATTTTTCATAAAATTTTGCTTCGGGGGTGTTTCCCACAAACCCCTGCTAGGGGGGGGCTCTAAAATAGGTCACTGCCCCCTTTGGACCCCCATGGTGACCATATTGGGGGGGGGGGTGTTGCTCCCCACACCCCCTATTGAGAATTGGGCATTAAAATAAGATCAGGCTCCACCATCCAACAAAATCCTTACTATTTTTTGATATTTCCAATCTTTGATAAGTATCTATTTTATTATTTAACTTCAATTAACCCTAACCAAATAAAAAACTAAGAAAATTGAAATGCCTAACCAAATCAAAATTTAACCATATATTTCACTTGCATATAAAATGATATTATGAAACTAGGGTTTGAGACAAAAGCATGTAAAAGGATGAGAAACTTATATTTTATGGAGCCTATACATTGTATTTGACCTATATAGTGACTAGCCCACTATTAGATATGACTGTTTGAAATCCATTTTGAGTTTGGACACTATATCAAGATTGGACACTAAAGAAGTACACTCATATCCTTGCCAACACTCTTGTCCTTTAGTATTTTTCACTTGAAATAAGACCTACAAGTGAGGGAACATTTTGTAGTTGTGGGATCTTCTTTCACTAATTTGTTTTTGAAATATTAAACTTGTATTTTGCCTTCTTCTCTTCAAAAACCCTAATGGAGTCCTACAAACAAGAAACACACAAAGATCAAATGCAAATGGGGGGAATGGGGAAAGTGGGATATTATCATGTTATTCTTAGAACCCCTATTCTCCTAAGTGTTTCCTACATATCCCCAATGATAGGGACCTCAGACTAATGTAGTTCTCCCTTAGGGATGTGCATAATCAACCAAGAATAAATGTGTATCTAAAATGCTCTTTGCCTAGGCCCTCATCTTGGTCAAACCATGTAATCTAGGTGCATTATGTAAATACTTCAATAAATTATATGTAGAGATTGAAATTATTATGTATTGGTATTCTTTATTAGCTAGTGCCAATAGATAAGTGTTTCTTCCTTGTAAAATTCCTTGTGGAACCCTTTAAATAAAATACTCCTAGTTTTTATTTTGAAAAACCTATTTGTGCACCGACCAACTTAAACAAAGTTAAAACGGTCATAATAAGAGACCTAAAAAGAAAGGGACCCAAAAAACTCTAGAATAGATGTTAGACAATAGCACTGGGAAGGATACTAGAGCAACGCTCTAGTGTATCCCATGGAATTCTTGTACAAAATGGAAACAAACTAGGGTAAAACTCAAGTAAATGGCCAGGGGCCCCTATGACTATGTCAAGGATGACATGGGAACATTGGGAGTGTAATAAGAGAGAGATAATATCATAAAAAATGCTAAAAGGATATGAAAATACCAAAATGACATGTGTGGATAAGAGTCTCAATCATCATTAGGAACCTCATGTGAAAGAGTTACAAAAGACATAATACTTGTGTTTTCTTGACCATATTTGGGTGTATACATTTACCCCCATTTTAATTTAGTAATGCAAAAAAACCGAAAGTACTAGAGTAAAAGACAAAGTGCATACCTATACTTACCTATGAAGTGTGTGCTTGCTTGAAATTAGAGATGCCATAGGTCTATGTAATCAACCCATGTAGAGAGAATATGAGCTCTAGTCTTGTTCTCTTCTTGGCCAAAAAATTTCACAAGGTTTCAAGTGATGCCTATGAATATGGATCCACAATTTGGATGCCCATGTACTAAATCTAATTAATCAGCTATGTTATGAGGAAAAGGCTTTATTTGCTCCCACTTTGATATGTACTGAGTCTAAGCAAATAACTATTATTATGGAGAACATGTTATTTTTACCCCTACTCTGATATTTAGGTAGAGTGTGCCTAGAAGTCAAAAACTATTATCTAACCTTAGCCTCACATAACTTGAATAATCTAGGTTTGGTGTAAAAATTCTTTATCAATCATTATAAATGGCTATAAGATTCATTATGGTGCAAAAATCAGTGCAAAACTAGTGTAAGTATTATTTTGAATTGAGTATAGAGTAATAAAATAGAGAACAACATATCTCTATTATCCCATTTGTATAATCTAGTACAAAAAATTGAGAGATGAGGGAAAATGTGCCATGAAACATACCCCCAATATAATAACTGAGAAACTAAGCCACATAATGTGAGTAATCAATATAGATTTACAGTACTAAAAACCATAGAGAATGTCATGGTTTTCCATTCTTTATGTATATTTTGGTACAAAATCTGGGAGATGAGAGATATGCGCCCTACAACATGCCCCCAATATGATATTTGGACAAAATAAATTGTATTATGAGTAATAAAAGATATGCCTATGTAAAATTTCACTGTGTGCATGCCCCCCATTATTATAATTTATGTAAAAAGTATCTATGTAAATCTAATAAATACTATTAATAATTATGATAACTATGACCATTGTCCTATGTATATCTGAGAATCTAAGCCAAGTCTAAGTAATGTTTAAATTTGAATCAATATGTGAATCTGAGTAATTGAGTAAATCTCAATCACTATGAAGGTGTGAGTAATAATTAAATCTGAATCACTATGTAGGTCTAAGTAACTGAGTAAATATGAATCACTATGTATAATAAAGTAACTATGTAAATCTAAATTAATATGTACATCTGAGTAAGGAAATATGAATCACTATGTAGGTTTAAGTAACTAAATAAATATGAATCATAGTGTAGGTCTGAGTAAAAAAATGTTTGATCTAGATATGAATAGTGCATATGTATGCCACCTTTTGGTGAAAGAAATGAAAGTATTTTAAAGAGGTCGAGCCAAAGGTGATAACTAGTAGTGTAGGAGTTAGTAGTGAAGAAGATAGGAAATGATTATTGGAATGGATTAAAAGATTAATGGTAATAAATCAATCATTGATTGACATTGATATAGGTTCTTTAGCAATAGTATAATTGGTAAGAGTCATGGAGTACTAGTTTCCATGGTGGAAGATGAATAGGTACGAAAGGTGTTAGGATTTTATTATGGGTGGAAGAAATGATTCTAAGATCAGAGCTACAGTTTGAAAGATACTAAAGATTTTTTTTAGGTATAAGTGGTTAAATAATATGAAGTTAATACCATAGTACTGAGGCATATAAAAATAATGTCCTCATGACTTGCTCTGGAAGAGGTTTTTGATTCATTTGTAGTATTTTTGAGAATTTAAAATTTTTTAGCTCTGAGTGTGTTAAAGATGTCTTAAAGGAGAGAAATCCATTGCATGCGGTATGATGAGGTAGAGGCCTTTATCCACACTAATGAGGAGTGAAATTGGTAAGTAACTAAAACTAGGTTGATTGATTTCTATGAAAACTATGTTTATTTCAATTTTTGTCAAATTACTGAACATGTAGTGGGATTTTTGACTATATAACGCTCTCCTCCCTCTTATGGTATTATTATCTAGGATGAAATGCTATTATTTGGGGGACAACACTCCTGTCTAGCACTTTAGTCCCATAGAAGGCACTGTAATCCTCAAGATAGTAGTAATAAATTATATGTTAGGATTTTGTGCCTTGTTTATTTCTATATAGTTCTTATGTTGGGTTTTGATTATTGATTATTATTATTTACCTATTTTGATGTTGTGTAGTTAGATATAAATAATATAAAGTTTTTGGGAGGTTGGATGATGAAGAATATTATGGGCTACCCTTTTTAGATGAGGAGAGGTAGATTATTGATAGGTCTGGGTTAAGGTATGTGGGTTAGTTAGAGCTCATGACTTTGGATGCCCATATGATGATTGCATTGGATAAGTGGTGGAATATAGATACATTCACATTTTGGCTACCTACTGGGGAAATGGATATTACCTTAGATAATGTGTGGAGGATATTAAAACTACCTATGACTGGTAGGAGAGTGGTGATCCAAGATGTTGTGGGGTGTATGGCTATGGATCGATCATATATATATTTTATTGGTGTGAAGATGTTGAGCATAGTAGAGGGAGTGATTTAGATGTGCTATTGTCTACAATTGTATTATCACATGATCCATGATTATTGAATTTCTTGTCTATTTTATTGGCATCATTTTTAGCTATAGATGGGAGTGGTGTATCTATATCATATTGGATGCATAAGATTTCCTAGTACCTAGAGGAGAATGGCAGTGTGTATTCTTGGGGTAGGATGATGTAATCCACCTATATTGTGATCTATACATGTTTACATAGGAGTCTTTTGGTAGTGGCATTGGTTCAATGACATTATTGAATTGTTGGGCCTATGAGCATATAGTAGTTACACATCTATTAGGGATACCACATCCTGAGTGGGCACATCCATAGGTGTTTTTAGAAAGGTGGACTAGTAATACATAGATAAGATATCATAGTACCATGCAATGATGATATATATTAAATTAGGTGACTGCTAGTGACATTATTTGGAGACCTTAGAAAGGTTATGTTGGATGGCTAAAGGATAGTGTATATCTATGTTGGATTCATGTTAGTTTTTTGTTACAGGATCAATGGGTAAATGTGTATGAGTATTTTCAATATGAATAAGTGATGAGATAATTTTGGGGTTTTTTAGGTTGTACCCCTAGCTATATAGATGTGGATGAGGAGTGCACTTGTTCTAGTGAGATTGGTAAATATAGGGAGGCCCTTGATAGTAGATTTAGCACTGATTCCCATGGATAAGAGGGATCCATAGATAAAGATCCTAGATGTAGATAATGTGGGGTATGGTTATGCATACATAACATGGTAGAGACATCATAAATGGACTCCACTATTTCTAGGGGGAGGAGTTAAAGTTGATGATCCTCTAGATCCTAAGCCTCTAAAGGTAGTTACAGGTATAAATCTTATTAGGTTACATTTTATATTTGATATGTTTGTATTTTTATTATGATTCGAATGATATGTGTTGATTAATGACTAATATGCATTTGGTTTTTTGTTGGCATAAGTGATGAGGAGTATTATATGGTGATGATCAAGTTATAACTATGTGAGATGACATGATATGTTTCTAATGAGTCCATGGATGATATATTTATTGAGTGAGCTAAAAAAGTTGTTGGTGTGCACATGCCCTTATTTAATAGAGTGGTGATTTCCGTTGTGGTGTATGTGCAAGTAACCATAAAGAGAGATGATCTAAGATCTAATCTAGGTAGGCAATAGATGCCACCACCTAATCCTATGGGTGTACTAGGTCTTAGGTTACTATATGAGTATATTCAACTACAACAAGATTAGGTTAATGTAAATTCATATATGGAAGTGTATGAGGATAGAGATAGGAGACATAAGTCATGCTCTAGGATTTGAGGTGATTTTGGGCCCTTGAGTTCTAGGTCTCATGTGGCTAGTGATATAAAGGATAGTGAGGAGGGATATCTTTTGGAAAATACTCCCATTGTAGAGTGATGTACTTGTTATAGCATTGTATACAAAATTTTTAATATATAGAAATATGATTTGACTTATTTTTATCTTGATAATTATACATGATTATAACATTGTAAATGTTTAAAGAGATAAGTGATTGATGTTTATTAATTGAATATGTTAGAATGTTACTAATGTGACTCCATAATGGCATATCTATGAATGATGTATAAACTAACCCTAGAAAAATAATATTTCCACCTTGCAGGAAAAAGGAATTGTGAACCATATTTCTTATTCTATGTAACAAGATGACTATACACTGGTGTTGACACTGCTATGAGCATATCTATAGTAGGAATTTATGTATAATCAATTGAAAAAATATTGATTGGATTTATTAATGTGATTCTTGGTTGATTTGACTTATATTTTGTTACCACATAATTGTAAGTTGGTCTAATTCTTTGTATAAACTTCCATCTCTATTGACTCTATGATGTTATAGATTTTGCATAATTGGGTATTCTAGAATACTCACTACTCACACGAGTAACTATTGGTTCCTTATCAATAATGTACTAAGATAACTCGGTCATGGAAAAATGGGATATAGCATAATGAGGAGAAGGAGACATGGATGTCCCCTTTACAAATTTGATAATGTCTCTATCGACGTACTACTCAATGTGATCTATGAATGCATAACAATCATTATCCCAATGGCCATTGATGTGATGATAGTTGAAAAATGGTTGATTCCTGGATCTATATAGATGGTATGAGGGATGATAATAATTATGAGAAAGGGTGGTCATACTCTTGTCTAATAGTGTCGAAAAAACATCATGAGGCCTATCTTTTAATGAATCAAACTATATAGGCTCTCTCTTGGTATAATGTGTTCTGGTCACTATAGGAATTGGTTTTTAAAGTGTTTTTTACCTTTGTTGATTTATTTCACTTGTGATTTCTATTCCAATTTTTTTTGAATTGGTAGATTAGGTGCTTGTACCAAATTGGATGACTCTGATGGTAAAGGTTCTATATAAAAATCTACCTCTATATTAACCTTGACTAGTCCTAGTTGATTATATAATGCCATAGTTGTATGATAAAGATGATGAAATGATTTAGTTGTTTGATATAATAATTTTTACTTAATAGGAAATATGAGGCATCTAGAGAAGATATATTTTATCTCTAAATTTTTAGGTTGGTATATTAAATACTACATACATGACTTAAACCATAGCATGTAATCACTAATTCGACCTGAGTGGACTTGATGTAATGAAGGTAATCTCTCATATGTGACTTTGGGTCCCTTGTTCTGAATAAAGTGCATAATAAAGACCTCTTATAACTCAACATACGTATGTAATGAATTTCTAGGGAGTGAATGATGAAACAAAGTTAATGCTTCATTCTCTAGGATCCTTTAAAATAACTGTGATAGTATCAAACTACCATTACAACCATCCATAGATTTTTTATAAGCTTTGAGATGAAATTAAGGGTCTCCATGTCCATTAAACTTAGGAAATTTTGGTATCTGAAACTTCTTAGATAATGGTGCATGGAATATCTTACATGAATATGGCTGTAATGAATGGCATTCAATTCAACCCAAGAGTAGTAAGCCTTAATTTATAAAGTAAGTTGATGTACTTTTTTTTATAAATCACCCACAACGTGCATCAGATAAATAAATTATTTTGAAGGCACATTTAAGTAGTTAAGGGGCTCATTTAAGGGTTGGACTTGGTTATTAATCTTATCCATTGATATACTATTTTGATTAACTTCATTAGGTGTGATTAATTGGGTCATCCTACCCCTTGGAGAGGTGATAGAATGGATCTAGTGAGAGGTAAATTAACATCACCTTCTTGAAGGTTAGGATGAGGAATATATTCTAATTTAGTAAGGGTGGACTTGGGAGCTTCAATGGTACTTATTATAGTATTAGTTTACAAAGGCAAATTACATTATATTGGGATATAATGAATAACACTACTAAGCTTAACATTTAATATAATATGTGCACCTAATTTGATTTTTAAAATAAAAATATGAACATCAACATATGTTTTAATATTATTTTGACTAGCTACATCATCATTTTGTTTATTATGTAACTTGAGATCTTTGCTAACATGAGAGATGTGTAAAGAATAAAGAATACTAGGTGTAGTTGAAATATTTTCCTCTTCACTATATTCATAATAATCATCATCATAATTTTCATTAAAATCAAAATCTTGGTCACTTGAAGAATAAACATTTGAATTAGGCACAATTTCATGTTCACTAGATGGTGTTGTAAGAGATGAATTGAAATTCTCACTATCATGCAAAGTGTCATCACATGCAAGAGAAATGCATGGTTTTATTTTATTATATATAATTGAATTTAAAGAGGAAGGATTAGAAATTACATTTTCACTCTTATTGGACATATCAACACTTGAGATATGAATATATATTTAATTACATTTTTGTCATTTGAAATTTCAACATGCTTTTAAGATAAAAAGGTGAAGAAAGGAGTAAGAGAAACATCTTATACTTTGTTTAAAACATTATCAAATGAAGGAATAATGCTATGTTCACTTTGTTTGTTAAATTTAAATGATATGGGTATACAAGATGCATGTCTTGTTCTACCTAAGAAATAACATTATCATATGGGAAAGGAACATTATTGTAACTAGAATGAACTTTTTGAGATGTAACAATATGTATTGTAGTTTTGAATTTATTTTCCTTATATTATGTAATTTTGAAAAGATATAAAGTAATTTTTTTTAAAAACTAGGAGTACTATCAAATAATGTATGACCAATGAGGGGTTATTTTGGAATTTTATTATTAAGTTCATTTTACTGGATGGGGAGAGAAGAGGAAGGAGTAGGAGAAGAACATGCTTCCACACTACCTTCAATATCATTATGACCATCATGTTCATAATATTCATCATGGAAATCATCATCATCATCATCATCATCATCGTCATCGTCGTCATCATCATCGTCGTCGTCGTCATCATCATCATCATCATCATCATCATCATCATCATCATCATCATCATCATCATCATCATCATCATCATCATCATCATCATTGTATATGAAATCATTCTCATCATTTTTGGGTAATGCAAAATTTTGGTAATTTGTACATTCTTTATAATAATTATAAGAAATGTCTATGAATTGATCAACTAGAAGAGGATGAAGAGTTTCCTTATCATTCATTTAAAACTTTCCAAAAACTAGATGAAGAAGTATAAGAGAAAGGAAAATGAAAGGCAAAAGATAATCCAACATGAAAGATTAAATTTAATTTATGCTATCATGAATCCCTATGTAAGAGAAAAATTAGGGAAGATAGAAAAATCAAGAAAATCAAAATTTTAGAACTCTAATATAATCACATGAAGTAGAAGGAAAACCTGGTGGCAAGCTAGGGTTTGAAGCAATATTTGAAAAATAAAATGTGTTCACCAATATGTTTTATTGATTTTGTGATTAAACGAAATTAACACCAACCAAGTAAATAAATGAGTAGAGTGAAATGGCTAACTAAATTAACATATAACCATACATTTCACTTTCATATAAAATGATGTTGAACAACTAGGATTTGAGACAAAAGCATGTAAAAGGATGAGAAACTTATCTTTTTTGGAGCCTAGGAGCTTTATTTGACTTTATTTAGCCTATAGAATGACTACCCCACTATCAGATCTAACTATTTGAATATTGTTTTAAGTTTGGACACTAAAGTAGTATTGGACACTAGAGCAGGGCACTCTTATCCTTCCCAATGCTTCTATCATCTAGTGCTTTCCACTTGAATTGAGACCTAAAAGTCTAAGGGAACCTTGTATAGCTATGGGATCTTATGTCACTGATATATGTTTACAATATTAAACTTGTATTTTCCTTCTTCTCTTCAAAACTCAAATGGATTTGTTCACATAAGAAACACACAAAGATCAAATTCAAATTGGGGGGAATGGTGAATGCATACCTAAAATTATCTTCACCTAGGCCCTCCTCTTTCTCAAAACATGTAATGTATGTGTGGTATGTAAATAATTTAGTAATATTCAAATATTGAGCTTGTTATGTATTGATATTGTTTATTATCTAGTTTCAAAAGATAAGTGATTCATCCTAATAAAAAACTTTATGGAACCCTTTAAATAGAATCCTCCTAATTTTTATTTTTAAAAACATATTCATGCACTGACCAACTTAAACAAAGTTAAAACATTCATAATAATTGAACAAAAAAGGAAGGGACCCAAAAAAACACTCTATAACAGGTGGTGGACAACAATACTAGGAAGGACACTAGAGTAGTGATCTAGTGTCTCCCATGGTGCTCTTATCCAAAATGGAAAAAAATGGGGTAAGACTCAAACAAATGGATAGGGGCCCTTATGACCATGTCAAGGATTGTAATGGGAACACTAAGAGTGAAATAAGAGAGAGATAAGATCATAAAAAATGCCAAAAGGAGGTGGTACACCAAATCTAAACTAAGGAGGTGATACACCAAATCAATTTGATGACTTTCAACCAATTGCATCTACACTTGAGACCAATAAACTAACCAAAACATACACATTTCCAATCCAAGTCTTCTTACATCAATATTAAATTATGAGGTTATGGAAGAATGTCTTATGCTAGGAGGACTAGAAAAGAGGCCATGAATGGTATTGATGAAAAGACAAACTCACTTAAACATGAACATCTCTTGGAACACTTCACATGCCCTACAAGAAGAAGCTACAAATAGGTGAAAGAATGTGACAAATTGCTAAGGAATCCATAGTCTTCACTAAGCAAACCCAAAATTCAAATAAAAAACACTAAGTATAGTCATAGAAGAGGTAACACTTAGTCATTTTATTGATCAAAAGGTATACAAATGAGTAGGGCTTCACCATACTTAGGTGTAACATTATACCAATGGACAAAATGGATAACTCTTATATAGTTTGAGATAGAGAGAAGAGAATTCCAATGGTCATAATGACACTTATCCAACTGAGAAAATAATAGTGAGCAGAGAATTATTGTCCTTAGCATGAATAGGACATGAACTTAAAGTTGATGGACCTAGGTCACTGTTTGATCACCATGAGAAATTTTAGGTGGAATCTATAAGCATTTTTCATAAGTCTAAACCTTCTATCTCAGTTTGACTTAGAAATCTCATCTTTGCTTCTAATTCCTCTATTTTCTTGGTTAGGTTCTCTTGGAAAATATTCTCTTGAAGTTGATAGAAATAATCATGGGGATAAGGATTGCATGAAGGCTGCCATGGAATAACAAAAGCTTCTTAAGGAAGGGTGGGAGAGACTTGTAAAGGATCAACTCCATTCTCCACTTCACACTCTTGAAAAATGATTCTATCTTCTTTCTTACCCCATGACAACACTATCTTTATCCAACTTACGATGTTAGGATTAGATGTCTTCTCAATTTCACAATCTTGGTCAAGACTTTTCTCCTCCTTATTTCCCCATGATTCCACTATTTTGTTCCAACTTAGGACATTGGGATTATGAGTATCTTTTTGAGGTGGTGGGGATGAAATGTGAGAGGGAAATGAAGGCTTAAAATCCAATTATTTTGCTTCCAACCTAGACTATTGAAAATGCATATTATCCAACTCAATTTTCCTATCAAGATTTACCTCAAACACAAGATTTCTCTTTTCAACTCTCTCCTCCAATTGATTGCGAAAGGGATGACTTTGATATACTTGATTTGGCTTATGATTAGGGGTCATGTATGGCTGATAGGGAACTTGGAGAAGTGGGTATGAAGGTTGATATACATGTTAAGGATACCTCTCATGAATGTCTATCTTCTCTTCCAAATATGCAATCAAACCACTCACATTTAACATATAACTCATGAGCCTTTTCCAATTGGCTCTTTTAATAGGTACCCACTCTTTCTTGAATAACTCTAATGCATTTATGACTTGATGAATGGAATGATTAGGAATACTTTGGCCACATCCTCTTAGATTATAAAACTCTGACATAGACCTTTCATAGCCCAAAAGTTCTTGTTTGAGGGTGGAAATGGGTTGATTAGAGAAAGGATTAGGTTGACTAGGAACAAGACATTGAGAAGGATGACTATAGGAGTGGTAAGGATCATGTACGAGATGGATATGATTATATTGAGGTTGATGAAATTCATATTGGGGCTGGTAAGGGTCATGAAAATATTGAACAAAGACTTGTTCATATCGATGGGGAATGGCACAAGCTTGCAATGTCTCACCAACTTGTAGAGAACAAAACTCAAATCCAAGGTTAGCCATGAAAATTCATTGGGAATTAGGAACACAATAAAATTTTACCAACAATATTAAAATGGAATACCTAGGCTGCTTGACCCACTGATGTGTCTTCGGTGTCAACATTGATATTTTGAAAGATGCCTCCAAAGGCTGATGTGTTGAAGGATAACACCAAAAATCCTTAAACTCTTGGAACAAGAGTCCCACCAAGAATGCTAAAAAATATTGTCACTTGGATTTTCACCCTTTGAGGAGATGCAAATCTATCCTCATCCAAGTGGCATAATGGAATCACCTCTAGGCTTGTGGGTAGCCTAAGGATTGAGGCAAGTCTCTAGATAGGGCTAGTTCCCTTGATGTACCACTTAGGATTGAATATACTACTAAATTTGGTGAGGGGGGGGAAGGTAGAGATAAATAAAATTAAATATAAACTAAGGAT